>JAUKNK010000377.1:140000-155000 GCA_030765055.1 Mantis religiosa | reverse complement strand
TAGATCAAATCATACGATTAACACTGCTATGTATTGAACAAAATACTTCAAATTCAACAACAAATATTACAAACAAACAAAAGGCCTAGCCATGGGGAATCCACTTTCACCTTTCTTAGCCGATCTATATATGAACAATTTGGAGACACACATCACTAAAACCTTCTCATATATGTTTAAATTATGGGCCAGATATGTTGATGATATTTTTGCTATAGTCCCTCAAAAGTTTTTAACTGACTCCTTAAAACTACTGAAATTACAAGATCATCATATAAAATTCACAATGGAAGTTGAGGAAAACAATCAATTACCTTTCTTAGATTTAATGATCGTATGACAAAATGACAGTGTAAAATGTGGAATCTACAGAAAACCTACTCACACAGATAATTACATAAAACGCAACAGTTTCAATCCTCTGTCACATAAATTAGCTGCTGTTAGAAGTTTGATCCATAGACTGGACAGCATACCTTTAGATCAAAAACAATATAATGAGGAATTTACATATATTTTAAATACAGCACAAAAAATTGTTTCAATCCAAACTTAACCAAAAAAATGATCAATCAGGACTACAAGCAAAGGAAATTAAAATAGATCTCTACTGTTCAAAACAAATAAAAACTGGAAATACAAAAAATTCACTTTCCACCTTTGGACATTTCCAAAGTTTGAACGAATATTTAAAGATTATGACATCAAACTAGCACCACAAAACAGATTCTCACTCAATAAATTGTTAAATAATCCCTTAAAAAACACGATCTCACCAGAACAAAAATCAGGCATATTATAGGATAGATTTTGAAAACTGTGACAAATTTTATATTGGTTTGACAAAGAGAAATTTAAAAACTAGATTAACAGCACACCGTAGGAACATAAAATACAAACAAAACAGAAAAATCGGCAGTTGCTTTTCATTTATGGAATGACAGCCACCACATTGGAGAGGAGATGAAACTGTTGAAACCATTGATAGAGTCAACATGAAAAATTCTATGCCATGGCCAGGATTTGAACCACAGATCTAGTGGTTTCCATCCAGTCGCTCTTTTCATTGAGCTACCATGGCCAATTTTCTCTCATGACATTAAATTCTCCAATTGACTCATATATTTCTCTGGTAAACTACTAGGGGCTCTCGCATCCAAGATACACCATTTGTGGTGACTTACTATTGTAAGTACTTAAGTCCCACGCTTCATCATTTAACTCTTATTATTTAAGTTAATAGATGGAAATTCTTCATTTCTTCACACTAGCCATATACAGGCTAAGATATAGGATTGATAGAGTTGACATGAAAAATTCAATGCCACTATGAGAACTCCTAGTGAATTACCAGGAAATACACAAGGGAGTTGGAGAATTTGTGTCATGCTGGCATGTTGGCCATGGTAGCTCAATGGTTAACAGCAGTTAGACAGAGAATGGGAGATCTGTGGTTCAAATCCTGGCTATGACATTGTATTTTTCAATCTTACTCTACCTTTCCAATTTTAATTTTGTTAATCCAAGTGCTAAGTTGGGTAATATTCTCATGAAAAATCAGATATTATTTCTAAAGTCTTTAAAGTAATTTAATATTTAAATATTCTTCCCATTATTTTTTCTTTACTTCCTTATTGCTTTAATAATTGTGATCATTTAAAGGGTTGCACCTGCATAGTAATGATGTTTAAACTGCATGACCAGCACAGCTTTCAAGTGTGTGCTAGCCAATAAAACTTAATATATTAGCCCTTTTAATTACAAGGTGGCATTCAAGGGATATCCATGTCTCTTTAGAAGACTAATGAACAGAAAAGCTAATGCTGTAGGTACTGTGAGAACAAATCAGAATATGCCGTCTGATATATCTAAAAAAAGTGAAACAGGGCAAGTGCAAATCCTAGTCTGCAGTGAATGTGCTGGGTGTGAAAGGATAACAATAGTATATTCCATACTAAGAACTGTATGTGATACTTATCAGACCAAGAATGCATATTGGGAATACTAGATCTGGTAATTAACTTACAGTTCATGGTTAGACAATTATTGTTTGTATACTTGAAAAAAAAAACTGTAAAAAGCGATAATAAATCAAAATTGCTTTTCCATATTTTATTGGAAATTAAGAGAAAAAAATGAATTGAAATGTGAACAAATGAAAAGCTACATCTAAATTATATGGGCAAAGCCTTCTTATCCACTCTTTTGTTAATAGGCTATATGTTTATGTAGTCGAATTGAATCTTTCTATTTTTTTATGGTTATTATAAAGCAGTAAAATTTTATAACAATAAGCGAAATTGCTATTCAAGAATATAGCAGTTTTGAGCAAAGATTGTGTTAGGCTTCTTGTACTTATTTCTGAGGTGTGTATTACAACTTGAGAACCACTATTTCTGTGGGTTATAGGGATAGAATTTGAAAAAAAAAGTGGTTCTTAATATTTTTATGTTTATTATGGTATGCTTATTGTGAAAATTAAAATATATACTAGGATTAGATATCCTATTATTTTTATTGTAAAATAGTAAACTAGAGTATTAGTAGGTATGATCTTGAAACTTAAAAAATTTGATGGTATTATAGTCAGGTTGTTATTGTTGTCAATACTGAGCAAGCAAAACCATTTCCGCGCCCTCCATACATTTCGGCCACAAGCTGCCTCTACTCGCTAGGTACAGATTGATTAGTATACTTCTCCAAAAACTATGTTAATTTAGGAAACTGTAATTTAAACAAAGGACTTTGGCACTCAGGTAAGATTTACATAAGTCGAACACAAATTGGGATTTTCGACCTGATGTTGCAAGTACTTTTGGAAGCAAAGAAATCTTCCCAGTAGCCCTGGAAAGTGTATTTTTTGTGTTTGATTGTACCAATATGTTGCGATATAAAATGCTTCTTTTTGTAGTTCACTGACTGCTTGCACATTTTGCATATGAGTACTTTAACCGTCAAAACAAAGTACGTTGGAGCCAAATGTTTTAATGTAATTTTGTAATTTACTGCATAAAGGAACACTGAATTCCGGTATATAGCTACTAGTTACAGCAATGTTGCAAAGGAAACTGAAAGAATAACAAAGTCAGATGGCACTCATTATTGCCTTTCAAAATAAACACGAGTGGTAATTCAAATGCTTTCTATTATCTATACTTTTATTTGCGTGGCAGCACTCATTCTTGCAAAGGAAATAATGAACTGAATGAAGATAACCTGAGTTGTCTGCAACTTAAAGACAATAATATACATCCGGCAAAGTAACTTTCATTGTCACGGACTAACAGTTATTGAAATGTACCTGAAGGAAATAATTAATAAAATAATAATTAATAAGTAATAGATAAATAATGAAATAACGGCAACAAAAAGTATTTATTTCATAAAATAGGCATTTATATTGAAAAAGGCAGTATAAAGCTGTGGCATTTCAATCAAAAAGGTATAATTCAGTCAGATTCACTTTCAAATTTAAGACAGATTTGACATATTTAAGAAGGCATTCTGCCTAAGTTCTGGTCTCTAATTATTACTAATTTTCTTGTACGTGCAAAATATTTTGTGAATACAGTGGGCTTTAAGTGATGGTCAAATAATTATAGAGCTGATCACTGTGTGGAGGCTATGAAATTCTTTCTATGGCCAAGAGACAAAAAAAAAAAAAAAACTTACCATTTGAGAAAAGTTTTGAAAATACATTTTTAATAAATAACAGGGAATAGTCCAAAATGAATCACTCCACAGAAGAAGTGCATTTGACATGAATTGTGTGCTTTAACGAGAGCTACATTTTTTGTGCAGTAAGATTTTGTTTATCTCTTATGGTTTACCAGTTATCCCAGTCATCCAGAATGAAGAGGACTTCTGAGAACATTCCGAGAAAATTCAAGATATACATTTAATTTGTCATGAAAATATCTTAAACATAGAGTACTTCAGTCAACATTGTTAAAGCCATTTTTGAGAAAATCAAATTTTTTTGAAAAATGTTCCACATAAAGCTTAGCCTGAGATGGAATGATTTGACGATGCTTAACTTAAATGTGAAGTTTGGTATTTATACAGTAATTCATATGGATCATAGCTCCTCAATTTCTTTATGATGCTGAGTGGACACCAGTCCTATACCTGGATCTTAAAATCTGCAACCCCCTGGGATGGAATTGGACCCAGATACATTCTGTGGCAAGGAACCAAAGCACAACACCTTAGCCCATTACGCTAGAATCCACAAAAGGATATTTCCACTAAAATGTTGATATCAAATTTTTGGGTGGATTTCAATCCCTTCTCTACCTTCTATGTACATGGTAAAGAGAGTACAAAGTAAAGAAACTGAAAAATCAGAAAAATTGCTCTTGGTGGGTAAAGAGATTCAAACAGTGAAGTATTTCATATTTGGGTATCAAATTAAACAGAAGAGGGCACCAAGTAAAACAAAAACAATGGGTAGTAGCCAAAGGGAGATGAGCAGATCAATTACTGACCAAATGTTGATACACAGCTGCAGTTGTGAAAGCGATGTTGGGAGAACCTCAAAAAACTGCTAATGTAGGCTCACTTCCAGAATGAGTAAAAGTTAATGTTAAAGGGATGGTAATGAAATACTGGTAATGAATAAGTCAATTACCAGAAGAAAATGTTTTGAAATGTAGTCTTAACCACCAAAACATGCACCACAGCACTGATATCTAGCTGAATACAATTACGCCCTATTGGAGAAGAGTGTAGTAGGAGATATAAGAAGGTAAAGACATGTATTGTACAGGAATTTTGGAACTCATTGCATGGTTTCATCTAGAGTTGTAGAAACTGAGGAAGCAAAGGGTAATGAAGTGAAAGTTATATGCCCAAACAGTGGGGGAAATAAAGAGGAAGTGCATATTTTTTTGAATGTAGAGGAATCAATGAATGGAGTAAAAAACTAATCAAGCAGAAATGGCTTAGTTGTGACAGAGTAGTAGCAGAGTTTAAGAAAATTTTCAACATCAGTCTCAATTAAGGAAATCTGCTGAATTTCTTTGGGATGCTAGAGTAAAATGGAATATGATAATCTATTTAATGTAAATAGGAGGTTGTAAAATAGGATATAAAGTAGACAAAATTGTCAAAATAAACTGAAATCACTGGATCTCTATGGGAAAACTGGCCAAGACCCAATTCCTTAGACTCCATATAGCACAAAATTAATTTATTATTACAGTTGGACTCATCATTCTGGGCCCTGGCCTTGACTGTAGGTCCAATAGGCAAACCCACTGTATATTGTATCTCTGCCGCTTTTATCAACTCCTACCACTGCTGAATGAAATCATGTACGGCAGGAGGGGATGGAATATAGTCTTGTCATCTGCATCTGAGCCATAGTGCTTACTAAATCACATTGGTTGTGGAGCATGTGGTTGAAAACATTTAGAACCTTGCAATGAGTTAATTTGAAAACTTATACCCTAAAACTATTAGATTTACAGGAACCCACCACAATAATTTCACAATGGAAATAGCGTCCAACAACATACTTCCTTTTCTGGACCTAAAAATAATTAAAGATATTGATTGGTATGTTAAAATTCGGCATTTACAGGAAAGACACACATGCAGACAACTGCATCAAAGCCAACAGTATCAACCCAAGACCTCACAAACATGCAGTAATCAATAGCTTAACACATAGACTTATTAATGTACCAACAGATGATAGGAATACATGACTGAATATACAAAAATAATAGAAACGGCAATAACCAATGGTTCCAGTAAAAAACTGGTAGACAAGGAAATAAAAAGATACAGTACACAAAAACAGTTTAATGAGATCACCACCACCTTAATGCTTTTAAGGACAAAAAGAAAAACACAAGAAATTCACATATCACCTATGGTCAACCATAAAATTTCAAAAGATTTTCAGTGAATTTAACATCACCCTGGCACCAGTAAACAAATTCATCAAAAGAACCAAAAATAGACAAAATTCCTCTTGTAAACAAATCTGGCATTTATAGAATTAACTGCTCAGACTGTAATATGCCAAAGTGAAAAGGCCAGGATTTGAACCATGGATCTCCTGTTTTTGAATTTTTCAGTCTGGCTCTACTCATTCAAAGGACAGTGATAGTTCGACTTAGGATGGATCTGACGAAGAAGACATATCTGATGCTGAAAAACTTGAGTAATCTGGTTGGTGGGTAGCTAATGTTACACAGTTGGCAATGAAGTCATTTGCTCTCTTGCACTCTAGTATTTTGATGTTATGTTGGTACGTTTACTAATGGTTGGGCAGCGGAGTAGGTGGTTTCTATCCATATCTTCTTTAAGTGTACAGAAAGGATACAGAGGAGATCTCACAATACCAATCCTTAATAAATATTTACTGAGAGAGTCATGGGCTGTTAAAAGTCTAAAAGTTGCTACAGAGGATTTTCTTGGTGGTTATTGATTCTAGTCATTACATAAATTTTCCATAGTTTTTCTTTTGTTTGTAATATATTTTATTCTTTAATTTTTTGATTATATGTTGAGATAATTATTCTTTTGATTGAGTAGTAACTTAGTGGCTCAAATGAATTTGATCCCATTTTACTGCCTCCTTTTTTGGATAGAAAGTTAGCTCTTTCATTACCATGTATTCCACAATGTGCTGTTATCCATTAGAGTATTGTCACGCGCCTGGCTGCCTCCACAAGATGACAGTATTAATCTTTTATTTAAATTAATTAACTGTTTTATAATTTAGGGCATTCCACAATATTTAGGTTTTTAGATTTATATCTGATGTTACGGATATTATAGCTGCTTTAGATAAACTGAATAAATTTTGGAAGTCAGATTTATTCTTCCATACGTCTAGTTTAATTATTTCTATTATATCTGTGCCATTCATTTCTTTAATTATTTTAAAAGATAAAGCAAGTTGTTTTCGAACTTCAAATAGAATAACACTGCTTATTTGTCGTTCTTTAGGAAGTCACTATATACTACAATTTTGGAACTGGTAGTATTTTAGTTGTCATAAGGTTAAATTTGCTCTCTCTCTCTTTGTTGTTGTTGTAATTTACGGCCTCCAATGTTAAGTTATATCAGATGATGAATAAAATGGGTGAAATGATGCTCAAATGAGTCCGGGGTCCATGGAGCTTAGAGTTACCGGACATTTGTCTATCAGGATAAGGGAAAACAACAGAAAAACACTTATCCAGGTAACCCACCCTAACCAAGATTCGAACTCGGGACCTCTTGAACATGAGGCTACCATCTACGCTACCAAGGCAGGCAATTTGCTTCTTGAATTGTAAACATATCAATATTATGATCATATATAATTTTAGTCAGTTAATGTTTCTTTGTTTGTGATAGTTTTCCTGTATTTCACTGTAAAATTTTTAATTGGTCATAAATATTCTGTTGTTTTCCTTGAAGAAGATCACTGTGTGGAAATCCGAATAGATTTACTATTTTACTTCCTTAAGGTTCAGTAGTCACTTGGCTTAGTATTTAATTCAATAATTGTACCTAATAGTGGTCCGAACTATAAAACCCGGGCCTTAAAGTACTTACCGCATAGTAAGTAGCCATCAAGGTAGTTGTCTATGTGTTTATGAGAGCCCCTAGTGGTTTACCAGGGAAATATACGAGTCAATTGGAGAGTTTAGTGTCATGACGGCGAGTTGGCCATAGTAGCTCAATGGTTTAGAGTGGCTGGATAGAGACCAGAAGATCCGTGGTTCAAATCCCGGCTATGGCATTGAATTTTTCAGTCTGGCTCTACCCTTTCATTGTTCATTAATTTGTTATATCTGTTTAAGAATTCAGTAATTTCATTGTTAGTTTACTTTAATGCAGCAGATGTATATTTTTAGAAATCTAGTTCTTTGTTTCAAAGTTGTTAATCTCATGATTGTTGCAGGTGGAGCTGGATGATAGTTTAACAAACTATATTTGCCATTGCTGTGCTCATAAAGTAGATTTATTCTACGAGTTTAAAGAGCGATGCAAAGAAGTAAACGGGACATTGATGGAGAACATGTTGAAAAAGGTAAACATACCATATGAAATAAAAACTGGAATATTTTATTATAATTTGTTGGTCTAGTAGAATGAAGTTTATGGGCATGTAGGCTATGTTACCTTACTTTTCACATTTAATTCAGTTTGGCATGTTGCCATGGTAACTCAGGGATAGAGCAGTCGCACAGAGAGCAGAAGATCTATTGCTCGAATTTCAGTTGTGGCATTGAATTTTTAATTCTGATTCTGCCTTTAACAGCTTGACTACACATTGTTTGTGTTACTGAGAACAATCACTCATCATTGATTGGCCTTAGGTATAAATGGATGGCTCAAGATGGAAGCATTTAGTATACAGATTGTTTCAAAACGACACCAAAAAAATATAGTTTATAACTTAACTAGTCTGAATTTCAGTGTTGCAGTTTTAAAATTCTCTTAGGTATAATTTTATGCAGCATTAAATATTACATTGTTTTGTGATTAGGCAGTGCAGGAATCACTCATATGTGAACCTCAAAAGTTGTTATTGGGACGTAACAGCCATGGCAATAAAAGCATTGCTCCTTGCTCTTTATCAGTGACCCTAGACTCACTTTCAAGTAATGGGGCAAAGGGCAGTTACCTGTGAAAAAGTTGATAATAACTCAGACAGTTCAAAGCTGCTCATTTTGCTATGATCTTAATTGTACAGTGCTTTCAACCAGTTACTGTAAGATCAACAGCTTCCTTTTCAGTTACAAATGCTTTATTTAGTATTATTAAACACAGTGTAATAAAATGCTTTCTCATTGCATAAGACATTTAGTTTTGGTTAACTTTATCTACAATTTTTTGAAATTTTTCTCTGTTGTTTTTATTATTTAACGCTTACATCTTCAATCTCACTAACATTAACTTTCCTGTAAAAGATTTAAGTTGCATCTGTCCACCAGCTTATTAGCCATCACTGACTATTATAACGGAATGTTGGAACATGTTAAACCACCTAAACAAATAACTAAAGAATGGATTTCATAAGCCAAAAAAATTCTTAATAGTAGCAAGCTACCGTGGAGTATGTCAGTATATTTACAAACAGCTACAGCAGGTGGCACGCTGTGTCACCTACCAGTGAACTTTGATAGCATGAGGCACGCGGTGTTGTTCCTGTAGCTGCCTAATCTACACTCATTCTGAAGCGTTTTTTAATGTGGCTACATTGGCAGTAAAACTTATTTAAGTTAACTCTACTTTTTCTAAGTTTTTCTAAGCATTTCGCCATGTTCTTGCAGTTTTATGTATAATTTTCTTTATAACAGATTTCTTATTTATTCTTCACTACACACTTTCTTTTCTTCATATCTAAGTTTCCTTTCATTCAAATAATATATATTGCACAACTTTTCCCACACATAGTGGGAGTTTGCCTTGTGGGTGGTCAATTCATTGTCCGTTCAACCATATCTCTATTCTTAGCCATGCTATATTACCCTCTTACTGCTTGACTAATATTATCAATGCACATTTCTCTTTCCCAGCTCTTTTTTATTGCTATATAGAAGACAAGTGATCTTTTCTGTGATAGCTGACAGAACAATTTTTTAACTTTTGAATCTCTGTATCTTCAAATCATTTTCTTGCTCTTTTCCAAAAACCTTCACAGTGTGACTCTTTTTTCCTCCAAATATCACCTAACCCATTATTTTATAATTATTTTGTAAATTACTTACCCATCTTGAACTTTGCAAACACATTTTGTGGTACTTTAGATAATGTTTTAACAATCTTCTATATTCAGGGTCCTATATCAATATTTTAAAGCCCCTTTCATAACTAAACATTTTCTTGTTACTGTCCCCATTTCAATTTGGGCAACTTCATTTACTGTTGCTATTGGAAACTTCATAAGTTCCTTACAGAGCAACTTGTGGACAAAGTCTACAATTTCCCATCCATTTTCAAGACCTCATGTCTCAATAGCAGTTAGTATTTTTGCCTTGACCATAAATTATGATTTTGACAGATACCATATGTTTAAGATATTTTCATCACAAATGAAATATATATTTTAAATTTTCTAGGAATGTCCTCTGAAGTGCTCTTCATTCTGGATGATTTTGCAAAACTGGTCAACTATAAGAGATACACAGAAAATGTAGAATTTGTTAAAACATATAATTAATGCAAATGGTAAAATACTTTTTTGGATGAACCATTTCACAGATATTCCCTGTAACTTGTTCGAATTTTCCAATATACTTACATATTACATAAAAAATGAAGCTAATAAGAATAAAGCAATACAAATATTATAATAAGATATAATAATTTGTCACAAACTTCACTTATCTTTTAAAGAAATTATAAATTCCTCACAGTAGACAGGACTAGTTTTGCAAATATATCACCTGCATCTTCAGCTAAGGTGTTTATTTCTGCTGTCCAATTTACAAGAGAAATAAACCGTTAGCTGAAGATGCAGTTGACGTATTTGCAAAACTAGTCCTGTCTACTGTGAGGAATTTATAATTTCTTTAAAAGATAAGTGGCTGCTCAGATTCAATCCCAGGCGACTGCAAAGTGAGATTTGTAGTAGACAACACGGCACGAGGATGGTGTTCCTCCGTGTCCTCAGATTTACCCCGCCATCATTCTACCAATTGCTCCATCATCCATCTTTCCTATCATTCATTTCACCATCATACTAACATCTCCTTCTCTCACTCTCATCCCAGGCATTGGGCTGGCCCATCTACCCTGGTTCATCTATCAGGCTCATTGTTTCGGCTTCCCTCGCCCGACTTTCTGGGCTAGTCGAATCAATGTCTTGTAACACTAGTATCAGTGATGTAAGAAATGAAAAAAAAAGATAAGTGAAGTTTGTAACAAATTATTATATTTTATTGTGACACAGATTTCCCAAATGAGGAATCATTTGTTTTTACTTTCTCTGCCATATATGCATAACAGGTGGAGAAGGTATTGGATTCCACCAAAACATTTGATACCAAGGTATTTTGAGACCTTCTGATCACAAAAAAGAAAATATTTTTAGAAAAAGGCAGTTGTGTGTGTGTGTTGTGTGTGTGTGTGTGTGTGTGTGTGTGTGTGTGTGTGTGTGTGTGTGTGTGTGTGTGTGTGTGTAACAAAAATGAGATGTTGGTTAAATACCAAACATGGTATATAAATTCAGCAAATTCCAAGAATGTGACATGAAGATTTTCAAAAAATCCCTGCATTCCAGACAACACTTTATATGGAATATTTTTCAAACATTTTGATTTTGTCAAAAATTCCTCTAAGGATTTGGATTAAAAAGATATCTGTTTAAGAGATTTTTATGACAAATGAAATCTATATTTCGAAATTATTTGGGAATGCCCTCAGAAGTACTATTAATTTTCTGTGTCTTGTATATAGCTGGTAAACATAAAAGATAGATAAACTCTTACTGCACAAAAAGTGTAAAGCCTGTTAAAACATACTATTTATGCAAAATGCCTTTTTTGTGGACTGAGTCATTTCAGGGATATTCGTTGTTATTGTTCTTAATTTCCAATACTTGACTCAAATGGGAAGTCATTCAATGAATATAATTTTGAGTCGAACTAGTACTCAATGCTCCATTTATTCCTAGTGTTTACCTAGAATGCGTTTTGTCAGGACCTTTCTAACATCATCAGCTGTTGTCAACTCTAATGTTGATGATGTTAGGAAGGTCCTAACGAAATGCGTTCTAGGTAAACACTACCTATAAATGGAGCATTGAGTACTAGATCGACTCAAAATTATATTAATTTGTGCTTCATAGTATTATAGTCCTTACTCATTGGAAGTCATTCAGTTTTGTTTATCCCTCAGCCATGCAAAGAGAACAGAACATCACAGTCATCACTTAAAACCAGCTTTAAAAGATATGACTGTTGCTTCAAGCCTTTTGCATTGCCATATTCCCCTTCCACCTACAAGAAAATTAGCTATAAGGTAATTTCTGCAAATTTTTACCTCATTTATCATGAAGTAGAGGAGTAAGCACTTATAAAAGTAATTTGTAAAAGAGTAGAGAAGACCATATGAGTACAGTGGACATCTTTTAATTTCATTAATTATTTCTTCCTCAATTATAGCTTTATCAAAATTCTCAATGTAGTCATTTTCTGTTTTTGAAATTACCTATACTTATTTAAAACTGTCATATTTATACAGAACACATTGTATTACATTGTCTCATTGTATAACATCAGCTTTATCTGCATATGTTTTGTACAATATTTCTATACTTTACTATATTTTGCTTACTTCATTTTCAACAGTGATATTAAATTAGCTTGTTAGTACTTTTTATTCTCCAAAAATACTTTTTACTTTCTAGTAATTCATTCTCGTAGTATCTACTCTTTAGGTATTCTTCCTTAGATTGGGTATCCCCTAGTTTCCTGTACCTTACTAACTTTGCCTTTACAATGCTTTTGTTTATTTTGCATTCATTATCAAACCTCTTCAATCTTATTATTTGCTCCATGTTTTACTTTAATCTCCTTCCCAACACATAATAAAATTCAAAATATTAATTAACTTTTCAATTTCATATGTTTTATTTAGTTATTTACTGTCATAGATTGACATATGCTTTCTATCTCACAAGGGAACTATCACTATGCTCATACTTGTATTCCTTTGACAATTTGATGGCATTTTTTTTTTTTTTTTTTTTTTTTTTTTTTGCAATTTACGTCCACCAACGTTAAATCATATCGGCCGATGAATGAATTGGGTGAAATGATGCTCAAATGAGTCCGGGGTCCATGGAGCTTAGAGCTACCCGACATTCGTCTATCAGGATAAGGGAAAACCCCAAGATTCGAACTCGGGACCTCTTGAACGTGAGACAGACACGCTACCATCTACGCTACCAAGGCGGGCTTGATGGCATCTTCCCTGCTCTATGTGGGTGCTGTGTGTGGAGTATGGCTTGGAAATACCCCAAAATGAGTCCAGAATACATAGAAACATATAGGCATAATAACACAGCATTGTACGGGAGGGATTGTTTATCCTTGTGGGCAGCGGTCTACACATGGCATACGTAAGCAGCACCAGCATAGAGCTCATGAGGGATGTCCAGCAGCTATTTGCAAGTGGTCACATGCAGCACTTTTCAGGCTTCAGTTTTGGGTGTTACAGTTCTACTCTGCAGCAGATTTTTGGTGCACAGGCCCCACATAGAGCAGAAATGATGCCATCAAACTCTCAAGCAAATAGAGGTATGAGCATAGTGATAGTTCCCTTGTCAGAGTCAATGACATATTGACAGTTATTTTTATATTCTTTCTTTCATTTGATTCTGGTACATTTTGTTTTTCCTGTGAACAAGGAACATCTTAGAAATGGTTAACTTCACAAAGAAGAATGTATTTGACATTAACTGTATGCTTTACCAAGATCTACATTTTTTGTGTAATAACATTTTGTGTATCCTTGACAGTTTATCATTGTGCAAAAGTAATTCACAATGAAGAGGCCTTCTGAGGTATTTCTAGAAAATTCAAGATAGAAATTTTATTTGTCATGAAAATATCTGAAACATATGATAATTTAATGAAAATCGTTAGAGCCATTTTTGAGAAAATCAAAAACTTTCAGCAATTTTTTATGTAAAAGGTATTTTGTGTATTTATTATGCTGTCAATTAGGAGGATCATATCAATGCTGCCGGTGCTGAAATTTTGGTCTGCAGGAGTTCTTTTACATGCCAGTAAATCTACTGACAGGGGTTTATTTGCTTTTAACCCACTTAAAAACCATAGGTCTGGGCTAGGTTTGAATCTGCAACCTTGGGATCACTAGACTAGCAAAGTTTTCATGTAAACAGTAGTTCAGGATGAGGGATATTTTTTAAAATCCTCAAGTTGCAACCTTGGATACACATATTTTTCTAAAAAATCTTTTTTGGGGAAGGGATTATTAAAGTCTAAAATGTATTTTTCTGGTATAATCTTTGTATTGAATTCTTGAATGAAATACAGTGCTTCCTGTACTTACTGCAAGTACTTAGCAGAGAACATATAAAGTTAGTTAAATACCAAACATGGTACTAAAGTTTAGCGTGGTGTTAAATGGAGAATTATCAAGGAAATTCTGCCAGTTCAAGCTATCCTTTAGATGGAAAATTAGGCTGTGCCGTGGCTGAGTGGTTAGACTGCTCGGCTCTCACCAAGGCAGCCCAGGTTCAATCTTAGGTGACTGCAAAGTGAGATCAGTGGTTGACAACACGGTGCTGGACCTGGTACTCTCCGGGATCTCTGGTTTCTATCGCCGTCTCATTCCACAGGTGCTCACTCTTCATCTCATGCATCACCAGAGTCACCGCCTGCAGTGCTGCATGTAGATGGAAAATTTATAATAATAATGATAATGATAACAAATAATAATAATAAAAATAATAATAATAATAATAATAATAATAATAATAATAATAATAATAATAATAATAATAATAATAATAATAATAATAATAATAATAATAATAATAATAATAATAATAATAATAATAATAATAATAATAATAATAATAATAATAATAATAATAATAATAATAATAATAATAATAATAATAATAATAATAATAATAATAATAATAATAATAATAATAATAATAATAATAATAATAATAATAATAATAATAATAATAATAATAATAATAATAATAATAATAATAATAATAATAATAATAATAATAATAATAATAATAATAATAATAATAATAATAATAATAATAATAATAATAATAATAATAATAATAATAATAATAATAATAATAATAATAATAATAATAATAATAATAATAATAATAATAATAATAATAATAATAATAATAATAATAATAATAATAATAATAATAATAATAATAATAATAATAATAATAATAATAATAATAATAATAATAATAATAATAATAATAATAATAATAATATTAATAATAATGATAATAATGATAATAATAATGATAAT
>JAUKNK010000377.1:42500-132500 GCA_030765055.1 Mantis religiosa | reverse complement strand
GTACCATCAGTTCTGAACATGACATTAAAGATCTACTGGCACCCAGTGATTATGAAAATAATGACCTACCACTATCTGAAAAAAAAACAGTCCACCTACATCAGGAGAAAGGAACTCAAGTGCAAAGTGAGGATGTCATTAGAGAGCAACATGAAAACTTTAACAAAATCCAAAAGACACAAAATAAACAGGCAGAATTTCTTAATTTATTGAATACTGAAAAAAAAACCAGTCCACCTAGATCAGGAGAAAGGAACTCAAGTGCAAATTGAGGACGTCATTAGAGAGCAACGTGAAAACTTTAACAAAATTCAAAAGACACAAAATAAACAGGCAGAATTTCTTAATTTATTGAATACTGAAAAAAAAAACCCAGTCCACCTAGATCAGGAGAAAGGAACTCAAGTGCAAATTGAGGACGTCATTAGAGAGCAACGTGAAAACTTTAACAAAATTCAAAAGACACAAAATAAACAGGCAGAATTTCTTAATTTAGAGAATACTGAAAAAAAACCAGTCCACCTAGATCAGGAGAAAGGAACTCAAGTGCAAAGTGAGAACATCTTTAGAGAGCAATGTGAAAACTTTAACAAAGTTCAAAAGACACAAAATAAACAGGCAGAATTTCTTAATTTAGAGAATACAATGAAGCAGCAAAGAGAAGCATTTAAAAGTAAGGATTTTGAAGGTAATAAAAGTCCTGAAGTAATAAAAGAACCAGTTAAGCCAATGTCACATAAAACATATTGCCATCTTTGCCATAAATCAATTCCCAGTGAACAGTTTGCGAAACATTCCTTGGCTCATCCAAAAAAAAGCAGCTTTCCTCATCTCAAAAGAAAAGTAAGGTTCAGAACTACAAGAGAAAAACTTGTGGCAGCAAGAAAATGTTCTCCTGTAATCTTTGTGCTAAGATGTTTATGATGAAGCACACTCTCCAACGCCACATGCTGCTGCATCAAGCCAATGACATCCTAAAGTCCAAAAATATTCACCAATGTCCTGTGTGTAACAAGTGTTACACTGTAAGTTCATCTCTGAAACGTCACTTGATTCTTCACACAGGACAGAGACCATTCCTGTGTTCCAAATGTCCTCGTACATTCTGTTATCATTCCAGCCTCAAGAAACATGAGCGCATACACTATTCTGTCAAACCTTACAAATGTGTCAAACCTTACAAATATGCTCTTTGTTCGGCAGAATTTCAGGCTCAGAATTATTTTAAGAAACATCTTGTACAACATCTGGATGACAGAAGAAAGGGTGCCATTCCAGATCATGATTGCTATACAAAGAAACCGCAACCCGATGAGCAAATTGCAATGCTAATGTCTACAAATGAAGCTTGGTTTGGAAAAGATCTCTTCAGTTTCGGTGCAGATACTTTCTCTGATGAAAATGACTCTGCTAATGGTGTAGAAGTTATATCAACCAATATAGATAATGCTGTGCCAAGCACTAGCCAGCAGCAGGAGGAAACACAAACTGAAGTAGACGAATACGCTGAGAGGGAAAGCAATGGTGTAAGTTCTTGGTTCAGGTGCAGGTACTGCCAGACAATATGTTCAACATACAAACAGCTCATCGAGCACCGTAAAGTTCATCCTGGAATATCAGGATTTAGTTGCGCAATATGCAGTATTTTGTTCCAAACCTGCACTGCACTTGCACACCATATTGCATCTTGTCATTTCAAATGCAAAATCTGTGACAAAATTCTCAAGTCAAAGTTTATGTGTCAGGCGCATGAGAAGGAACATGAATCCAGTAACTCCTGTGGTACATGTGGTGAGATCTTCTTCTCCAGTGATAGTTTAAAAAAGCATATGATGAAGCATAAGCTAGAAGCACTTTTCAAATGTGTTTTATGTAACGGTGAATATTCATCAAGAACATTGTTGCAGATGCATCAGAAGGTGTGTCGCAGGAGGATGAAAAAACAAGGTGCCTCTGCTAAAGAATAAACCTTCCTTGAATGGATCAAGTTCTATTTATTTTTGTACCGATTTCAGAAGATGGATTCTATTTTAATGTTGTGACTGGAATTCCAAAAATGGTATGCTGCTATTTCTCTGTGGGCTTGTATTTCGTATGCCTAAGGTGTTCCTTTTAATTTTTGATGTGTATATTTTTTCACAATCTTCACAGCTGATTTTGTAAATTCCTTTTGAAGAAGTGTTACCTTTGATATATTTGATTTACTCTTATATTTATTTTGTGGGACTAACACTTTATTGTAATGAAATTTTATTTTTTGAATTTTCTATCTAACCATTTATGATTCAGATTCAGCTTTATTCACCTGTAATAAAAATTTTACAAGGTTCATTTATGCAATTTTTAGTACACCAATTTGGTATTTTTTATTACCTCTTTAGAACGTTAATATACCTATAATATTTTGTTATAAATTGAATAAAATCTAAGTTAATTGATGGAAATTGATCATTTCTTCACTACCTTTACACAATTATTTTCTTTCCCTGGTCCTAACCAGATACCGATCACACGTTGGGAAGAACATGGCCAAAAATGCAACAATTAGTAGTTCTCTCTCTCACCATAGGTACAAGAAATGTTCTTAAAAGTTTTAACATATAGGTATATTAATCAGAATTATTTTTAAACAGAAGAGTTGCATACTAGTAATTTTTACGCCTTTTGGGGAGCATATTTCAGTTCGCATATGCTCCATTCATTGCCTTTCTCCTCCAACATAAGGAATATTAGATCATGAACAAAATGGAAGAAATAATGTTCAAGCTCAGACTCCATAGAGCTTGGTGTTACCTGACACTTATTTTTCAGTATAAGGGAAAACCCTGCTAAACCTTATTCTAATAGCTCATCTTAATTAAGATTTTAAACTCGGGACTTCTTGAATGTAAAGCAGACATGCTACCACAATGCTACTGAATATGCTTTTAAGGAGTGATACATTTTTTGTCTATTTTCATTTTGAAGATCCTTTGATGCTCTCTAACATAAAAGTATGCTTGCCAACTTTTATTGGTTTGCCTGTAAAATTTATATGAGTAGAAAAGGCACTTTTATACTTTGTAGGCAGATTCCAAATGTTAACACTTTTCATATGTTACAGTTTTCAAGCATTAAACTGTAACTGCAGATTAAGACTGATGGTATACAGACCAGACCTTATCTGAGTCTATTCTTCATCACAATCAAAGTCGCCTCCCTTCACTGGACTGCAACAAAACTAGCAAGTGGATTTCACATTTAATTTACACCTCTAATGCGCTCTAGCTAGCAGCATGAACATTCAGTAACGGATGGTATGAATTATAAAGTAATTGTAAATTGTTATTCACACTATGGCTATGAAGTATGTTTCTATTTTTTGTGACTGTTTTGTTTATAGTTCATATGAGGGTGGTCTAAAAAGTTTCCGACCTCAACTTGAAGATGGCAGCACTCGTAAATAAAGGCTAGTGCATTTCGTTCATCTGTTGACAGTTACTCACCAAAGTTTCAGTCAGTTTGGATGCTCAGTTGTTATATAACAGTTATTTGAGTGAGTTGATGTAAGCGTTTTTATGAAAATGGATAAAATCAAGTACTGGGCTGGCATTAAATATTTGTTTTTGAAAGGCCTATGCAAATCAAAGATGAGTTGGATTCTGTGTATGGGGACTCTGCACCATCATTTACCACAGTGAAATTTTGGGCAGCTGAATTTAAACGTGGCCTAGGAGCTTGGGAGACAAACATTCGGGATATCAAAAACTGCAACCACCGACGAAAACATCGCCAAAGTTCATCAAATGGTGCTAGACAACCGTCGAATGAAAGTGAGAGAGATAGCAGAGGCTATGAACATGTCAAAAGAATGTGTTCGTCACATATTAAATCAACATTTAGACATGAGAAAGCTGTCCGCGTTTGCTCACATTAGACCAAAAACGTGTTGGAATGAACATTTCCAACGATCTTTTGGCTTAGTTTAGTTGCAATAATTCCAAGTTTTGGCACCAGTTAATTACTGTAGATCAAATTTGGATACAGCATTATATGCCCAAAACAAAAATACAGCCCATACAGTGGACTGCAAAGGGGGAACTGGATCCAAAAAAAGCAAAAACTGACTTTTCGGCTGGGAAAGTGATGGCAACTTTTTTTTGGATAGTCATGGAGTTATTTTAACTGATTATCTTCAAAAATGAAAAACCATTACAGGAACATACTACACATCATTACTTGACAAGCTGAAGGCAGAACTTGCAGAAAAACGGCCATATTTGCAGAAAAAGAGAATCCTGTGTCACCAAGACAATGCACCGTTTCACACCTCAGCAGTTGCAATGGCTAAAGTCCACGAATTATGGTTTGAACTACTTGACCATCTGCCTTACTCACCAGATCTAGCCCCAAGCGACTTCTTTTTGTTTCCTCATCTAAAACTAATGCTCGGAGGACAGAGATTTTCATCAAATGAAGAGGCAAATCACTTTCGTGAACAATTATTTTGTACAGAAAAACACAGAGTACCATTTGGATGGGTTACAGAGATGGGAGCATCGCTGGGAAAAATGTATAGAAGTACAGGGAGATTATGTAGTAAAATAAAAAAAAATAAAAATTCTGAAAGAATGTCATGTATCTTTATTAGGTCGGAAACTTTTTAGACCACCTATGTATCAAGAAGCATAAAATATGGACTAGAAATCTGTTATCAGGCTAAGAAAAGATGTTCTTTGCTTTAATAACTTTATTACCACTAATACTCATTACTTTTCAGTCTTGTTTTAGTTTTATTATAGCTTTTGATTTGAATATAAATAGTAAAAAAAATACATAACAAATTTGTTTAATAAACATTTACATTTTAAGGACGTCTACTACTTCAGAATTCTGCCAGGTTATGAATTCATTATAGAGTAGTAATTAGGAGTTGGGACCTAGAGGTTGAAAATGGAAACAATCGCTTCTGAAACAAGTCCCTCAATAATATAAAAATTTAAGTGACAGTGTGTTAAAAACCAACTACAAATAGTGTTTTCAGTTAATTTTGACATAACTGTTACTAAATTCCTTCAATCATGCAAAAGGTAATCACTTTATTTACTTTATTATTACTTATGGAATTCATACTTATTTGAGAGAACGTAAGCTTTCACGGCCAGAGTCCATAATACAATTAATTATTTCCGGGCTGTTTTGCTGTGGTCTGTTGGCATAAGAACGTCCAAACGTTTCGCCCACAACTGCGGTAGAAATCCTCAGTGACACGATCGAAGTTTCCTTGCAGAGAGTTTCGCTGCGTCTGAAGGGTTCAGTGCCTGAGTCGTGCTATTTGTACCCAGGCTCCGACCCCCCCCCCCCCTACAACCAGTACAAATAGCGCGACTCAGGGCCTGAACCCTTCAGACGCAGCGAAACTCTCTGCAAGGAAACTTCGACCGCGTCACTGAGGATTTCTACCACAGTTGTGGACGAAACGTTTGGACGTTCTTATGCCAACAGACCACGGCAAAACAGCCCGGAAATAATTAATTGTATTATTCATACTTATTTAATGTTATAAATTATCTTGAGTGATAATATGTACATTACCTATGCAAACATATAGCCAACTGGAAACTTCTGTCCTGTAAGTTGTGTTACATTGCACTATTTTGCTGTCTGCCTGACATTATGTGGCCCTTAAAAATTTGGGTCTTCACACCTCATAGGTAATACATGCCTACAATATTGCAATCAGGCTTCCTTATATTGTTAGATGCTGAACAACGTCCAGCTCTTTAAAACAACTGCCAAACAGACCTATCTCTCATACTATGTTACAGCCTTTCTTTAAATTTATTTATGGATGCTCTTTAACTGCTATTCCATTATATATTATTCTGCCATATTAGAAGAAATTATTTAGTGATAGTGATTAAAGTTAATTCATTGTATGTATGTTCTGCTGGGGGATAATTATGAGCTCATTCAATAGATCTATTTATTTGGATTGAAAACAATACTGAACGACTTGATCTTATTCTTTCTCATAGAATGAAAATAAATATAATAACGGCAATAAATGAAAGGTTCTCAGCATCCTATTATATACTGGACATGAAAGACCACTTAATTTTGCTGAGGCCTAATTATCACGCTTGAGAATCTTCTATGTGCAGTAAATCTATTACATGGGAACACCAGGTTTACTCCCCTTCCAAAGGAAGGGAAGGCATGCTAAAAGAAAATCTGAAAAATATCCATTACCCTCTGGCAGGTGTGAGGTTGTGACCTTGGGAACCACAGGCTAGCATGTTACCCCTAGATCATGGAGGATATCTCTATGTTTCAGTTATATTTATTGTAAACTGCACACTAACACATGTTGGAGTCCCTTATTCTCATTTGTAGCAGCATTATTTGTAGTTTATCATCCTCTTTTATTAACTTTGGACTGATTCCATACAATGGAATTTACCTTATATGTTTTGTTGTTTCTGTACTATAAGCTGAAGCAAACTCAATCATTCAGATGTCCTACTCCATATGACTAAAAATAATGTTCCACAATAAACCCTTTCCTCTTCTGCTGTGAGAAGTCACCACAAAACTGAATTTGGGCTGGCCCCATAACTCAGTTGGTAGAGCACCTGGCTGCAATGAAAAGGGTCCTGGGTTCAATTCCCAGCTGGGGGTGGAGACTTTTCTCTGACCAAAATAATTTCTCATGTTCTACAGAGTCTGGAAGTATGAATGAGAGGTCAAATGTGTGCGTGATCTAATGATTAAAAACCCAACGTATACAAGTTAACACCTTTGATATGTTCCAAAGGAGAACGGCTGCCGATATGACCATTGCAGTTAAAGGCGGGGTAAAAATGGAACAATAAAAAAAAATTTTGAAGCATTTTGCATTTACCGAGAGCCTTACCCAGTAGTGTGGCAGAAGCAGAACCAATAAGTTTTGGATTTAGAGCAAAAAAATTATGAAAAAAATTCTTGAAATATTTTGCCAGAGTTAGAAAGTTGGATAAACATACATCATCTCTCATTTGTTTTGGTTCAGGTATATTTCTGATGCTGAAGATCCTCTAGAAGCATACAAAGGAGAACCAATGATTACAAGTGTGACTGTAGCAGCCTCTGCTCTATATCTGAAAAATAACTATCATGTATAGGAGAGGTACACATCAAACAAAAAAACAATACATCATTATTGAAAAATGTTTTATTCCATAACTACATAAAAAACATAAGAATTGCACAATTTGTGTAAAAGCTTAAAATCTTCCGAAAGAGATCTGTAAAGACAAAAGGTTGAACACATTTTCTTGGCCATCATACTGAACAGCAATTATCCAGAATGACATGGATGTGAAGGAGCTTGAGTATGGTATGTTAAGGCAGGAATATTGTTATGGCTCTCCATGACAGCACTGCCAGATCAGTAATATCATGTTTCCAGACTAATTTCTTTCACTGCATCTTGAATCTTGCTTTCCTCATCATATGCTTCTTTGCTGTTTGGAACAAACTTTATAATACCAAATTTCTTCAGCTGGCTGCCAAAAAGTTTTGTTAGCGATATTTTGAATATTGCTTGTACATACAATGCACTGCTTCATTTTACCTGTAAAAAATGGAAATTAACATAAACTTATCAGAAGAGTAAGTATTTATACTCTGGTAGTCTTGTGTTATTATTTCTACAAGCTATGAAGTAAATGCGTGGTTCACTCTACAGTTCCAGACCAAAACGTTGTTTAGAGTAGTAAATGAAGATTTGTTTTGCAGACGATAAGTTGCTATTCTCAGTAGGTAAATTACTCGAATTCTCTTGCCAGCAGGCAAATTCATAGCACTCACTCCACCTACTTGGGACCAGGTTGATAGAAAAACTTTGATAAAGTGATGGAAAAAGTTGTGGCCTGGTGTCTGTGACTTACCAGTAAACAAAATTGAAGAAGAAAAAATAAGAGTGGAAGAAAATTTTATAGACATTTTTAAAAGTATTGACAGATGTTCAGATGATGATCAAGAACACATTGCCAATTGGTTGCTAAACAACAATGACGGAGCTTATAAACAAATTACAGAGGAAGATATTGCATCATGCAGGTTACTGAAAACAAAAATGAAGATTACATGTTCAGATTCAAATAGTGTTGATGAACCAACTGTGGTTATGACTCATGCACAAGCAGTAATGAACATAGAGATATTGATGCTTAAATCCTTTCATGGAAGTGTTGAAAACAGTGTTGTTGTATAAATTAAATTAATTGGGAGTCGATTAATGACACTAAACAACAAAGTAAGTGTTCCACTTCAGGCACTTAAGATACAAAAATATTGATAAGTCCGCAATAGCAGCTCATTTCTGGTCTGAAAATCATGAAATTGAAGATAGCACCGAATTACTAAAATATGTACAAAAACATAGTGAACTCGTCATATGGGAGAGAATATACATAGAAAAAAATAAAAACCAACTAATGAACTTTGAATCCCGCCAGAAGAGAATCCCACATTTAAGTTCATCACTAAATCAACAGATGGCAGCAGCAACTCCAGAATTACCCACACCACTGGATCAAGTTTTAGTCGCATAAGAGCCGAAGATGCAAACGATGATTTGCGAAACATGTCCTCAAAATAGGTACGAAAGTGAAGCAGATGTGTAATAAATACGACTCATCTAAAAATTAATAAAGGAAGTGTTGTTTAGTGTCATTAATCGACTCCCAATTAATTTAATTTTTTTATTTATGCTTAATTTAGAGAGTCAAGCTGAAACATTGCCAAATGAACTTCTAATGTAAAAGTGGATCCAAGGTCATGCTGCTCTTAAGTGATATACTAAATGAGACAGCAGAAGCTCACTACCTTTTTTACTACCAACTGCTTTGTAACTATATTGTGTACGGTCCAAATAGATAGGCTATTAGAGTTGATACAGTGTCTGTGTTCTTAAGTGAAAGTGTGCTGATAGTAATTTCTAAACTCCATAAAAAATAGTTTGGTGATGTTGCACGTCTCTCATCGTTTTTCCGTCAATCTCTGGATACTCCGGATTTTCTTTAACTCAGATGGCCCTGGTAACAGTTAAACCACGTAAACGAGGTTCTACAGTATAAGGAGATTTATCCACTTTATAACGAAAATCTTCCATGGCCCCCATTTTCTTACTGAAGCACTTTGTGTCTTAACGATTTAATCTTATCAATCTTTAATCCATAAAATAGTTACGGAATGGAAATTTTTCTAGCTTAGAAGTTCTGAAATGATACTAAATTAAATGGCACAGCAAACTAGTGAGATGGAACATCATAACAGCATGCTTCACCTAAGGTGACCAATCAGCAAATTTTACAAGCGGTTTCTGATTTTAACATGATTTTACTTTAGTCATGATTTATGGATGTTATAATTGATATGACATTTGGTTTTTATAAGGAAAAAGCTCCCAAGTTATTATTTGTTAAGCAAATTAATTCCAAAAATAGTTTTATGAATTTTTATCAATTTTCAGTGTTTACTTTATCTATTTACAGGTAAAGTAATACATTCCACCCAAATATTTGATCTGGAGAGTTCACTGAAAATGCAAGCTTTGACGCCCTTCAAATCCAGAAAGAAAGCATTCTTATTATAAAGGTCTGTGTGTGTCTGTGAACAACATAACTCAAAATGATATTCTGATAAATGCCAAACTTGGTATCTAAATCTCCAAAGATCCAACATAAAAATGTTCAAGAAAATCTCCCAATCCCAAACTATGTTATATATGGAAAATGTTGTAATGATTTTGATTAAAATACCAAATATTTCAGTCCTGCACCGTGGCCTAGTGGGCTAAAGCGTTCTGCCTTGGTTCCCTACCACAGAAATCGCCCAAGATTGATCCCACTGCAGGGGGCTTGGGGGGGGGAGGGGGTTTGCACATTTTAAGTTATGGGTAATGGACCGGTGCCCACTCAGCATTGTGAGGAAATTGAAAAGCTACAATAGGTAGCAAACCCTGGTCTAGAAAGTCAACCTTGCAGCTGACCACATCTCCACCCCATATTGGTTGGATGATTGCCCACTTCTGCCTTGCATATGTGGCATGAGGCCAGCAGTCAGCGTGGCAGGCTCAGGCCCACTTTGGACTCTTATGTCACGAGTTCACTTTTACCATATATTTAAGATATTTTCATGACAATGTGTATATTTTGAATCTTCTGAGAATAGCGTGTGAAGTCACCTTCATTCAAAAGGAATTTTGTATAACTGGTAAACCATAGAAGGTAGACAAAAAATTTATTGTTCATGAAAACATTACTCTAGAAACTTGTCAACTGGAGAACTTGGGAGAAGCCATATTGCATCTAATTGACTAGGGTCATCATTTGATATTTGACTCTTTCCATAAGACAATACTTTTCAACAATCTGCATGGGTTATGTGAAATGAGCTTGCAGAAAGCAATGTAGCAATAGTTCATGATCTAATGCTCATTAGCACACTGAAAAGTGAATTGGGTTGAAAAGTGAACTGGGACAAGAAAGCCAACATGGTGGGAAAATGAGTACAAAACCACAAAGAACGGTGCAATTACATAGACCTATTTTCCTAGCATTAAGAAAGGACTTAAGATGAAATAAGCTGTAACATAATTTTACAGCTGTAACTATTGGCCATGGAAAGTTTGGTGAATACTTTCATAAATTCAAATTAACTCAAATTAACATGCATGTGTAGAGAGAAATTTCAATCAATGGGAATGTAGAATATTAACAAGTGAAAGAAACTATTTAAAAAAAGTAATTAAGAAAAGGAGTGTATAGAATACAATGGAGAATAAATTTTGAAAATAATAGAATGATCAAATCTAAGTCTTTTAAAATTCATTGTGTTCATTTTCAAAATTTTCAGGGTGACTCGCTTACATGTAAAAGTAGTACATCTAGAAGTGTAGGGGAAGAAAGGTATATACAATGGCATCCAGAAAGTAAGCTCTGTTTCAATTTATCTCCGCTGCAGCGATGTGATTGCAGTTCCACACATGCGTGGTAGATGCTCTGTATCAAGGAGAAGAAACATGCGCCATTGTGAGATCACTGTCAGCCACATATGCTTTGTTGTGCTTGTTTACAATGTCAGTGTTGATTGAAAATCCCGCCGCTTGTGAAATCAGATCTGTGATTCGTTTTCTGAATGCTAGGAAAGTGAAACCAATTGAAATTTATCGGCAAATTTGCGATGTCAAAAGGTGTTGTGTTTCTTCACGACAACACACGATCACACACTGCAAATGCGACGAAAAACATCCTATAGGGATTTGGCTGGGATGTGTTTGACCACCCCCTGTACAGCCCTGACCTCACTCCTAGCGACTTTCATCTGATTTTGCATCTCAAATCTTTCCTTGGCAGTCAATACTTCATAAATGACGAAGAGCTGAAAGAAAATTTTTCCAACTGGTTGAAGACACAGGCAGGAAACTTCTATGAAGAAGGTATACAAAACTTGTGCCTCGCTATGACAAATGCCTGCAAAATTTTGGCAGTTATATGGAAAAGTAGTTTAAGAGTTGTACAATTTTGTGCAATAAATAATTTTTCTGTACACAGTTTAATTTTATTACCAAACAGAACTTACTTTCTGAACGTACCTTGTATATATAAAATTAAATAGGAAAATAACTTGGAGAGTGAGTTAGAATTAACAGTATAATATCAGGCAAAGTATAATCAGGGAGAGATAAATTTGGTAATTAACAAAAAATTTATGCAAGATAGACAGACACAGACATTTTGCCAGGAGTGACAAGGCTAAGAAAACAGTTGGATAAACTGTAAGATAGGGAGTAAGCACTCACAAATTGAAATTGGAGATGGAGAAGGGTTTCCATAAAAAATATAAGCACAGCATTGGATGTATGGTATGCCACATCCTTGGGTAAATTTTAAGCACTCCAAATAGAAGAAAGTTGTAAATAATTAAAATTATACCATGAGTGGACTGAGACACTGTGTACTTCACAACTACAAATTTTCTTTCAACGCATTTTGCCTGCACTTGAAGACATTATCAAGAAATTGTTGACTGGCTGATAATGCTGATTCAACAGGCTGATTGAAGCTGATGATGCCTTCATGTGGAGTGGTTAATGCAATGACAGAAAATTTGTGGTATGTGAAGAGTAGAGTGTGTTGGTCGACTCATGGTATAATTTTAATTATATTATTTCACAGTGTTAATTCCAATTTACCTTTTCAAAAAAGGAAAGTTGTAAATGCTTATTTAACCAAATGCAGGCAAATAAAATATTTTGTACTTCATTGTATCATAGTCCATTCTCATTAAGAAAATTTATTCACATTTATTTTGTATGTTTGTATGTGATAAACATTTATTAAAGATTTTCTATTGTCAAGTTATTAGGAGTTAAAGTATTGCTCAAGTTGGTATTTGAAGAGCTCATTTTTGGACAGAGATAAATTGAATGACATTTTGATGTCATAGAAGAGGTTGTTGTACACTTTGATGGCACTATGTAATATACCTTTTATCCTTTATTTGGTACAGCTAACCGATGTGCTTAGTTAATTTTGTTTTGTAGGAGTGTATTTATAACTTTTTTTTGAGTTTGATAACTCAGATGGTACAGAGGGGATTATTTTCAATTTTGTACATGGGAAGAGATTCACTATATTTATGGAAAATTGCAAGAAACATTGGATTATGACAAGGATGTAAGCTTAGTCTCTCACTGTTTAGGATAGGATCTTATGAAGGGGATTCGGCACTGCAACCAGTCTTTATCTGTTGGATCTATGCCGCAAGTGGGGCATCCCCGGGAGAAAGGATGAGGCAAGAGGAAACAGTGTGTGGCCATCCCAAGGAGCCATAATAGTGTAATGGGCAGAGTCCCTAAATTGACCAGTTGTTAACTCCCTGGCATGCCAGTACAGCCAACATCCCACCCACCATTGTCCTTAAATGGTCCACCAGGTCGGCCCACAGACTGTCCTAACGAAGGAGGTAGTGTTTACCAGGAGCATGTCATCCTGTCTTGCAGAGCCGAGACTCCTACTGGCACTTCTATCCTGAAAGAGACCATCAGATGAGAGATGATGTCAAATGATAATAGAGAAGAAATGAGAGACAAGTAATTTGGGGGATGCAATTAACACAGCCAGCATTTGCCTGAAGACCGGGAAAACCCCAGAAAAAGCTCATGGGTTAGGTAAACCGGCTATGGGAATTGAACCAAGACCTCCCGAACGTGGGCCACAGACAAAACGCCTTGGCCATCTCCCTTGGTAACATGGAATTATGACAAGGATGTAAACTTAGTCCCATTCTGTTTATATTCACAGATGGTGTATTAGATGAATTAAATAAAGATAACATTTAAGTTAATTGAAAGATACATAAAATATGAAGCCATTAATAGTGAAGCAAACAAATGTATACAAATATAATAATTTGTAACTTAAAAAACTTCACTTATCTTTAAGAAATGATAACCATATTTCTTACAAATTGAATAGGATTGCAATTTTGTGAATAAATCATTCACATCATCAGCTCGAACCATCAACAAACTCATTAACGTTACTGTCGCTAGATGTCACTATGTTTATTATTAGTAGTACCAACATCTGACCATTAAATCTATAGAACCATTTAATTGTTTTAATATTTTAACTTCTGGATTTACTTCGCGGTTAAATGACCACAAAATATTTAATTTTCACTAAAGCGGATAAAGATAACAGGATTGTAATTTTAGATAAATCTGATTATATTAATAGAGTAGAACTTTTACTTCAAGGTGAAGATTCCATAAAAATTAATACAGACCCTTTAAAATCTTGTATTTCAAATTTTAATAAAATGCTTAATGAAGTGAAAATTATATCAAATAAAGAAAAAAAAATTAGTTAAAGTTAGTAATCCTAGTTTACCTAGAATTTATGCCCTTCCTAAAATTCATAAACCTGGAAATAAAATGAGACCTATTGTAAATTGTATAAATTCATCAACTTATAATTTAGCTACATGGCTACATAAAAAATTTAGTAATTTTGATAAATTTGAGAGCTTAAATATTAAACATTCTTTTGAATTAGTTAAAAAGATTGACAGTATTATATTATCTAAAACTGATAAACTTGTTTCTTTTAATGTAACTGCCTTGTTTCCTAGTTTTCCTAGGAAAAAACTTTTAATTTATTTAAAATAGTAGTTGAATTCAATAAATTTACATGAGGACTTAATAGTTGATTTTGTTAAACTTAATAATTTTTCGAGATTTAACTGCAACAAGAAAGAAATAAAACAATATTTGAAACTAAAGAAGAAAAGAAGACATAAAATTTATCAACAGATGCCTAAAAGAAAACATTTCTCTGAAATTCGTAAGAAAAGTAGTAAAATTTAACCACAACAGTAGATAACAATTAGCTGCTGAAAAAGCTGTGTTAAAATCCGAAAAAGCCAATCACTACAGAAAACTAACTAATATAGACCTCTCATTGTACAACCTACATTTGAAACTGGTAAAATTACTAGGAAACACAGCATGGGACAATTTAGAGATTAAATCATTTGAACATATAAATTATTCGAAAGTGAAGCAGATGTGTAAGAAATATGACTCATCTAAAATGAAATTCTGCAAACAGTGACTGTCACTCCACAATTCAGTACTATGTTAACAAATATAAAGCCACATTGAATAAAGTTATAAAACAAGCAAAAAAGATGGCAAATGATAAATTCATCAAAAGTGCCTAGAACAAAATGAAAGCTTCATGGAAAGTAATACAGAATGAAATAAAGCCCAAAAAGAATGTAAATAATTTAGTACTGCAGAAGCATTCAAAAATAATAAACCTAAAGTTAATAGCAGAGACTTTTAACGATCACTTCATAAATCTTGCTGAAAATATTGTTTCACAAAAAACAACTCCACAATGGGTATTTCAGTATAAACAAATAGAGCAAATATATGTGAAACAACGATATTCTTGTGCCCTACTGATTTCAAGGAAATCGTTTCAATAATATCCAAATGTAAATGTAAGTACTCTTCAGGTATTGATAACATTCCTGATTTTTTGCTAAAGAAATGTTCTATTCTTATCGCACACCCGTTAGCAGACGTATGTAATAGCTCGCTTGAACATGCAATGTTTCCAGAAGCTCTAAAAACTGCTAAAGTAAAGCCACTATACAAAAAAGGAGATAAATCCCATTTACTAAATTACAGGCCAATTCCACTCTTATCTAGCTTCTTTAAAGTACTGGAAAATATATTTTATAAAAGACTTATAGCATTTATAGAGATGAATGATTTAATATCTAAAACTCAGCATGGGTTTTGTAAACAAAAATCAACAGAAACTGCACTTTTTGATTTTGTAAACAGTGTAATAAATACTTTGGATAATAAAGACAAAATACTAGGCACATTCTTCGACCTAACTAAAGCATTTGGTGTACTAAAACACAATTTACTATTCCAAAAATTAGAACATATGGGTATTAGAGGGCATGCATTGGGATGGATCAAATCATATCTAGAGGACAGGAAGCAAATAGTAGAAATTTCACATACAGAAAAAGATCGCTTTAAAGAATACCTATCAGATACAAAATATATTAAGTTTGGTGTACCACAAGGTTCTATTTTGGGTCCTATTCTTTTCTTATTGTTTGTAAATGATTTTCAGTCAAATATTACAGCTAAAGTAATAGTTCAATATGCTGATGACCAAATATATTAATTCAAAGCAATGCACTTGAAGAGCTACAAATCTTATTGAGCAGAATGTTCAGTAATATTTCTAAATGGTTCAGCAATAATAATTTAATCATAAACTTGGATAAGACACATGTAATTCATTTTCAGTTTTCTCAAAATAAGTCTTCTGTACAATCACAATTAATATGTAATAATAATAATAATGATGATGATGATGATAATAATGATAATGATAATGATAATGATAATGATAATGATGATAATAATGATGATGATAATGATGATAATGATAATGATAATAATAATGATGATAATAATAATAATAATAATAATAATAATAATAATAATAATAATAATAATAATAATAATAATAATAATAATAATAATAATAATAATAATAATAATAATAATAATAATAATAATAATAATAATAATAATAATAATAATAATAATAATAATAATAATAATAATAATAATAATAATAATAATAATAATAATAATAATAATAATAATAATAATAATAATAATAATAATAATAATAATAATAATAATAATAATAATAATAATAATAATAATAATAATAATAATAATAATAATAATAATAATAATAATAATAATAATAATAATAATAATAATAATAATAATAATAATAATAATAATAATAATAATAATAATAATAATAATAATAATAATAATAATAATAATAATAATAATAATAATAATAATAATAATAATAATAATAATAATAATAATAATAATAATAATAATAATAATAATAATAATAATAATAATAATAATAATAATAATAATAATAATAATAATAATAATAATAATAATAATAATAATAATAATAATAATAATAATAATAATAATAATAATAATAATAATAATAATAATAATAATAATAATAATAATAATAATAATAATAATAATAATAATAATAATAATAATTTATTGTCAATAGACTTTGCAGTTTCTGACATTATACATATAAGTACATATATAAATACAATTGTTTTTAATTACAAATTAAGAAATAAATTCAGCATGTCATATGTACTACAAATAAAGTAATTAAGTATGTAAATACTACTAAATTTCTTGGTCTTTGGATACAGAGTAACCTAAAATGGGAGGCACATGTTGATCATCTAATTAAAAAACTGAGTACAATTTGTTATAATTTCAGACAACTGGTACACATAGTGACCATAAAAACTCTCAGAAGCATGTATTTTGCATGTGCTCACTCCATTTTATGTCATAACATTATGGGGTAACTCACCACATTGTAAATCATTATTCATAATGCAAAAATGGATTCTAAGAATACTTGCAGGAGTTAAATCAACATCAGCGTGCAGACCATTATTTAAAAAAATTTTAATCTTACCTTTCCCATGTATTTTCATTTTTTAAATTTTAAAATTTACAAAGACAAATTTAATGACAGGAAACAGTCACTGTACCTTTAATGACACAGTTCATAACCATAATACTAGACAGAGAATGGATGATAGAGTCAACATGAAAAATTCAATGCCATGGCCGGGATTTGAACCACGGATCTCCTGGTTTCCGTCCAGTCGCTATAACCCACCGAGCTACCCTGGCCAACGTGCCATCCCGACATTAAATTCTCCATTTCACTCGTGCATTTCCCCGGTAAACCACTAGGGGCTCTCGCATCTGAGATACACCGTTTGTGGCAAGTTACTATCATAAGTACTTGAGTCCCAGGCTTCATCATTTAACTCTTATTATTTTAGTTAATTGATGGAAATTAATTATTTATCCACACTAGCCGTTTATAGGCTAAGGTTTTTGAAGGATAGAGTCAACATGAAAAACCTGGGACTCAAGTACTTACGATAGTAAGTCGCCACAAATGGTGTATCTCAGATGCGAGAGCCCCTAGTGGTTTACTGGGGAAATCTCAAATCCCGGCCATGGCATTGAATTTTTCATGTTGGATGGAACTCTTCCATTTCTGGATATTCTTGTTTCAAAAGCAGCAATGGTACACTGGGGCATGCTGTATATCGCAAGCCTACACACACCAATCTCTATCTGAATGCTCATACTTTCCATCATAAGTTTCAACGACTGGGAGTTCTCAATTCACTGGCCCACAGAGCTTTGTCTATCTCTGATCCCAACCACTTAAAACAAGCATCACAGCACCTGAGACTCACTTTCCGTCAAAACGGCTACTTCAAATATGACGTTGAAGCCTCAATCACCAAAGCTAGGAAAGGGAAACCTGTAATACAGCAAGCATCAGATAAGCCTACTGCTACAATGTGCATCCCGTTTACCGGCAGTCTATCCGGCACAATCAGCAGAATTCTATCCAAATACAACATCAGGACCATCCACAAGCCACCTCCGAAAATTAAGCATCTGTTGAGACCAGTGAAAGACAAACTGGACTTCCAAGTTCAGCGAGAGTACCACATTCCCTGTATATAGGACGAACCAGAAGGACCATTGCTACTAGAATAATTGAACATGAATGAAGCATCCGTTTAATGCAACCTGAGAACTCTGGGCTGGCAGAGCATTGTTTTGATAACGACCATAGAGCCAATTTTTGGGAGACGACCATCTTGGCAATATGTAACAGTTACTCGGAGAGGAGAATTAAGGAGGATTTGGCCATTTCCTACGAAAGGAGCACGCTTAATCGTGATTCTGGAGTTCAGTTCGGCTCCTCTTGGAAACTGGCCTTAAAAATGGAAATCCATTGAATTAAGAAGCAAAGATCAATACAGCTTGATAATCAAGTTAAGTAGTTACGTTTCTTTGACCCAATTAATTTTCTATACTCACGCCAAATCCTGACCTGGCATTTAATTTACTGAAAACAGTCTTTTGTTCAGTAATGCGAATTTTGATAGTGTTTTGTCTTTGTTTATATTTGTTATATCCAGTGTTTCATTTGTGGTTATATCATTTTATAAATATCCTGATGATGGGAGACATACACACTCCCAAAACTTTGATATCTAATTGTCTTTTCACCTGGCTTGCTGCCCGAGAAGTGAGCATATTCATCGTCAGGAAAGCTTCAGGTCTTAATTCAGATCTTTTCACGAGAAATGAAATGTGCATGTCGAATTTTCTGGAAATGTTACCAGAAGTCCTTTTCATTCTGAAGTTTGTGTAGCTGGTAAACTCTAAAAGACAACATTTTACTGCACAGATGATGTTCTCGTTAAACCATACAATTATTATAAAATACATTTTTCATAGAATGAATCATTACCAAGGTATGCATTCATTTTTCTGTGTTTGAACTTTCTACTACCTATACTTTCCTCAGAGAGAAGGTCGTTATTTGTTTACTTATGTCCTGGGCATGCAAAGAGACTAGAATCTCAAATCAATCACATAGCCACCAATTCTTAAAGAATTTGACCATTTCTTAAGCTCACTGTATTCCCCTCTTCCCAGTGAACTAACACAGGGAATTCCTGCAAATGCTTGTTTCAATTAACATAGAGAAGAATAAAGTTCTCTGAGAATAGTCAATTGAAGGATGTGTAAAGAAAAGCATGTGAAAATAGAATGTAGATTTTATTACACTTTACATAACCTACAAATGTTAAACGGTGGATAAGAACAGTGAAAACTTGAGAAAACAGCTAAACACTAATGAAAACCATGAAAAAGGTTCAGGCACTTTGTGTTTTCGAAATTTGAAAACTATTGATATATTAAATTTAAAGGGAGTCGATTAATGACACTAAACAGCACTTACTTTTAAATTTTTCCGGAACATGTTTCAGAGACTTTGCCTCCATCCTCAACCAGACATCAACTGGTTCTCATTGGTGTAGTTGACGATTTTTTGTCATAGGTGTCCTCTGGTGGCGGTTCAAGGAACTTGATGAACAAATCTTTCTGGGGGATGTCGAAATTGAATACTTTGTTCCTATTTTTTGAAATGAAGATTTGTTCCCATGTGGATAGTTCTTGTTTTCCTGATGTATGTTTTAGTAGTTTTGGTTCTGGATTTATGTTGTGGTTTTTCCCCCAAAAATGCATGGCAACTGCTGCTTTTTCTAATTGTTTATATTTTATGTTTCTAAAGTGTTCCTTTGCTCTTGTTTCTAAATTTCTTTTGGTTTTTCCAATATAAATTTGGCTACAGTCACTGCATTCAATTTGATATATACCAGATTTTTTGTTAGATGGAATGGCATCTTTGATGTTTGAGCAAATTAGGTTTTTTAAGGAGAAATGGTTGACTGGTGCTAGTTTAATGTTTTGTTTTTTGAAGGCTTTTTTGAATTTATCAAAGGCCCATGGATGGTAAGTGAATTTTTTGAAAATCATATTAGTTTCTGTAGCTGAGAGGGTTGTGGTTTCCATTATTAGCTTCTTCTTTTCTGCTAAGTTCACTTTTTTGTCTACTAATGATTTGGAAAAGTCATTTTTTGTGCTATTTCAATAATTTTGTTGTATTCTGTTTTGTATTCTTCTGCTTTGAGAGGGATGTTGATCAGTCTGTGTGCTAAACTTCTGAAGATTGCCTGTTTGTGGGATCTTGGGTTGTAGCCATTAGCTTTTATGTAGTTGTCTGTCTGTGTTGGTTTTCTGTAAATGCCAAAGTTTAGTCTGTTTTTATTTCTCATTATTTTTAGATGCAAAAATGGTAAATACTCGTCTTTTTCTATTTCTACAGTGAACTTGGTGCTTTTTTCTTGGATATTTAGAAGTTTTAGTGCATCGCTGATGTGTTTTTTTGGTACTATTGCAAAGATGTCATCTACATATCGTTGCCAGAGTTTGAACATCCAAGGGTAACCTTTGGTGATCCTCATTTCTAATGCACTCATGTACAGATCGGCCAGGAAGGGTGATAGGAGGTTGCCCATTGCTAAACCTAAACTTTGGTGGAAATATTTTGTTTGAAACTGGAAGAAATTTTGTTCTATACATAATTTGGTTAGATCAATGTAATCTGAAATTTCAGGTGATGACATTCCAAGTGATTTGAGCCATTTTTCTATCAACGGTGGGAGTTTTTTTACTGGTATGCTGGGAAACAGTGATTTAACATCAAACGAGACTAGTGTGTCCTCTTCTTTTAGTTCAGTATCCTTAATGTGTTCTATAAGTTCATAGGTGTCTTTTATGCTTATTCTGTCGAATTTTGGAAATGAGTTGAATCTGTTTATTAGCCACTCTGCAAGTTTGCATGTTGGTGAATTTATACTGCTAACTATAGGTCTCATTGTTATGAATGGTTTGTGTATTTTGGGTAAACCATAAAGTCTAGGTAAGGTTGGGTTATCCGGTTTAACTGTTTATTTGTTTGGTATAATGCTTGATTTTGCTATTTTTTTTCTTCAAATGATTGTATGCAAGTTGTTAGAGGATTTTTGTTAATGATTTCATATTCATTGTCAGTTAGCATTTCATTGATATATATTGATAGTATGGTTCAGAGATTTCAACAATTCCATTTTCATACACTATACCACTCGCAAAAGTTAAAGGCATATGAATGCTGGCCAACGTTCAAGTGGTGTGCTGTTGCCAAGCAAGTACGTGTACCAGCAGAGGTTCTGTACATAAAAGCAGTTTTACCTGTCAGCAAGGGTTTTGGCTATTCTTCCCGTAATTAAACAACACATTAAATATCCCTAAAACATTAAGATCTTACCTTGACACATGTCACAGCAGTGGAACAGCAAGCATGATTTCCAATCCAGTAACTCACTTTCCGACCTCATGGATCTTTCCCGAAAATTGAAACACAGGCTAGCTCCTTTCTTCTAAGCATGAAGCTGGTTCACTACAAATTTGTGACACTGTGTGCACACTACATACCCACAAGGTTACATAGATAATTGCTGGGATTTTGAAAATCAACAGTTGCCCTATATCCTTGAATGGGGAGCTTTCATAAAAACTTGTTTATATTAAATATAATTTTTCTGCCCCGAGTATGAATCCCTTCACATTTGTTGATCGAAAAATTACTTTTCCCAGCTTCGAGGGACATGTTCATGCACACGGATCACAAACACTGGAAAAAAGATATGTGTATAATAGTAATTTAATGTAATATTAACAATATTTCAGCTCAAGTTTAACAAAAGACTTATTGATGCCATTCACTTTAACAAAATAACACCTCTACTCTAAAAACGAACTGAAAATTAACTCTGTTTCAAACTGCATGACTTCTGTTTTCATAGCAGGTGCATTATTTATTTATGCTTGAGATATTGTAAGGATAGAATAGTAGTGTTCTTCAGGATTATCTGTGTTGGATGGATGTTGGGTAACCATAACCAAGTGAAGATAAAACGTGCATCGCTTGTGTTGTATCATAGAGATAGGATTTTTGAATGGTCATGATCAGAAAATAAAATTCTTTCCTATTGTAATATTCAAATAGTTGTCCGTAGCATTTAACCATCACCATGTGGAAAATAGAACATGCATTGCTCGTGTTCTAAGTATCATAGACACAGGATTTTTGAACGGTCATGATCAGAAAATAAAATTCTTTCTTATTATAGTATTGGCATCTGTAATATTCAATATTTATCCATAGCATTTAACCATAACAATGTGAAGATAGAACGTGCATCACTCGTGTTCTAAGTATCTTAAGAGACAGAATTTTTTAACGGTCATGGTCAGGAAATAAAATTCTTTCTTATTATAAGATTGGCATATGTAATATTCATATATTTATCCGTAGCAATTAACCATAACCATGTGGAAGATAAAACGTGCATTGCTCATGTTCTAAGTATCATAGAGACAGGATTTTTGAACGGTCATGATCAGAAAATAAAATCCTTTCTCATTATGAGATTGGCATCTGTAATATTCAAATATTTACCCATAACATTTAACCATAGCAATGTGAACATAAAATGTGCATTGCCCGTGTTCTAAGTATCGTAGAGACAGGATTTTTGAATGGTCATGATCATAAAATAAAATTCTTTATTATAAGATTGGCATCTGTAATATTCAAATATTTATCCACAGCATTTAACCATAACCATGTGGAAGATAAAACGTGCACTGCTTGTGTTCTAAGTATCGTAGAGACATGATTTTTTAATGGTCATGATTAGAAAATAAAATTCTTTCTTATTATAAGATTGGTATCTGTCATATTTCAAACATTTATCCGAGCGAAATTAATTAACAATGTTCTCAGTTCAGGCACACAAGATGCATGTACCACATTTGGCAATGCTGGCAGGAGGTACAAGTTTAGGATTTGCTGGAGTGTGCAGTACGGCCCATCTCCATATGCCTTTAACTTTTGCAAAGATTATAAATGCAAACTTCGTAACTAAGGGGGTTTAGTGAAAGAAAGTATCTGGTAATGCTTTACAAGAAATCAACACGTTACTTAGAGTCTTTATGGTCCATGATTACTATTGCTAAGAGCTAACATCTTACACCTAAATATTGGCAGTTATATCACCATTAATTTCTTCATATCCCTTTATATTTCTTTGAATATATTTCATTTAGCTCCTGGAAGAATATCCCTTTTTTATAGACCTGCCTCAGTTTAGGCATTCTGTGAAATCAAATTTCTTATTTGGCTTTCTCAATCACATCCCACACAGAGTACTGAAAAAATATAAAAAACAATTTCATTCTTCATCTGTCTTTGTTTTGTAGTTATTTATAGTTGCCGTAACATCTTACTTCTTAGAGCAACAATTAAAAGGTTAATATATTAAAAATATTCTATGAGTCGACTGATAGACTCTGTACTTCACAAATAGCCTGAAATAGCCAACCACGATGAAAGATAAAGTGACATGGGAAGTGAGATGAAATGGAGGGACATTAAAGTTGGTGATGTAATTATCCACCCAAGCATTTGCCAATCAACCTTAGAAAAACTTGTGGGTGGAAAACGTCGGCCACGGAAACTGAACCAATGACATCTGGAATGCAGGCCACACACACAATGGGCTGAACATTCCCACTTGATAACAGAGAGAGGATAAAACACTTATAAAAACTAAGTTAATTAGGAGTCGATTAATAACACAAAACAACACTCACTTTTAAATTTTCCCGGAACCGCTTTCTGAGGTCTTCCCTCTATCTTCAGCCGGTAGAGTCGATGTCCGGCTGAAGATAGAGGGAAGACCTCAGAAACCGGTTCCGGGAAAATTTAAAAGTGAGTGTTGTTTTGTGTTATTAATCGACTCCTAATTAACTTAATTTATACAACAACACTGTTTTCAACACTTCCATAAAAGGATTTACTTATAAAAACATTTGTGTAAGACTACAGAAAGACACATGAGTGCACATATATATACAAATGATTTAATATAATTTTGAATCGAACTAATACTCAATGCTCCACAAATGATTTGTTTAATCTGGCAGCATTAAGTGAAAGAAGCTGTAAAATTTATATTTTGTTTCTGGTAACAACCTGTACATATTAATGATGAAAAGGATCCACCACTCTCCACCGAACCAAGTCTCTCGCTAGAAAGGAACAAGTAATCCTCACCCGTCTACGAATTGGTCACTCCAGCTTCACTCATTCATATCTCCTCTCAGGTCAGCTGCAGCCTACATATAATATGTCATAAAGACTTTACCATCTACCGCCTTCTCATAGAATGTAATAAATACAAAAGAAATAGAAAACAACATGGAATCCTACAGGACATCTCCACATTGCTAAACAGCTTCAAAGTACGCTGCAAGCTTTTTATTTACCTAAAGGATATTGACATTTGGAAATTAATATAAATATATGCACACTATACTCTATTCAATTGTAATTCACAATCAACACAATGGTCTAAAAGTAATGATAATTCTTCTTCCAAAATACTGTTGTTAATCTATGAGTATGTTATCATCTTGTTTTTAGTAATCTGTATTTAATGTAAATTGTTTTTCCTAATTAATACACTTAATGTGTAATTTCATATGTTTGATTATAAAGCTGTGTATTTAATGTGAACTTTTATAAATGGTACTACTGATGATACTACTGCCATTATGTCTTCTAAAAATGAGGATGAATTGCTTAATGGTATGAGCTGTAGGGGATAATTTAATTAATTATTTTGAATTAAATAACCTTAAATGTAACATGCAAAAAACAATGGCGATGTGTTTTAGTTTGGTTAAAATCCATACAGTAACAATCTGCAGATAAATAATTCTATTATAGAATATATAAGTGTTCATCAATTTCTGGGTATATATATTGCCAATAATTTGAGCTGGTCTACGCATATTGATCATATATGTAAAAAAATTAGTAAATCTATTTTTATAATGAGGCATTTTAAGCCAATAGGTGATTTTAATTTACTAAGAATGATTTATTATGGCATTATTTTTCCATACTTGTCAAACGGAATTGAAATTTGGGGGTGTTGTCCAAGTGTCTATTTCGATAGAGTCTTCATCCTGCAGAAAAAATGTATTAGACTTATGTTTAATCTTAAGAACACTGATTCTTGTGTGAATATATTTAAACAAAATAATATACTTACAATTTACTCACTCACTAAACAATTTCAAAACAAATTGAAACAGTTTTTAATTGAAAAATGTTTATGTAAACTTACAGACTTGTAATTACAATCTGTAATTAATTTATGAGTATTTAATGAAACTTATGTACCTTTCATTTGTAAATATTTTATCATGTAAACTAACTGTATATTCCTGACATTGTCAGAAACTTGTTACAAATATATTGACAGAAAATAATGAATGAATGAATAATGAATGAACTTAGCAGTTTTCACTCCCTATTTTTCAAAGGTGTATCCCTTTGGATGATGAAATGGGCCTGGCAGCTGCTTCTGACTCCTTTTATTATGTACATGTTCTTGTATTCTTATATTTCTCTCCCATATTAAAAAGTATTTTGTAATATGTTGTAATACTTATTACTTTCATTATTGGGCGAGAATTAGGAATTTAGATGAGCAGAATATTCTACATAAATGCTTGATAGTACAGGAATGACTAAATCAGAAAGATTCATGGCCAAATAAAATAAAGGAAATATTAAAAATAGGGTTTGGTGTCGTGGGAAAACTAGGAATTTTTCAATATGTCAACTACAGATGAATTATTATACTGTACATGCAGTTTATGAATTTTCATTTCTAAGCTTGTGTTGTGTAAATGTTTATTGTATAACTTTCACTTATAAGTACATGACGTGTCCCATATCATGTACTATGATCAAAAAGCTGAATAAACACTACCATTACTTCCCATGTTTCATACACTCCCCATATCTCTGCCCCATGCAACATTTTATTTTCTACTATGGCAGTATAAATCCTTTCCAGCCATTTGAAATTTAATGTCGGGTAATTTCCTTAAACATGCTCTTACAGTACTCATGGCCATTTTATCTTTTGCTAGAACCAATTTTTTCTGTTCAGTCCATTTACCATCACAGCTCAGTCTTATCCCCAAATAATTAAATCGACCTCTATCGACCTCCCCCCCCCCCACTTTTTTGTTGTAATTTACGTCCTCCAACGTTAAGTTATATTGGACAATAAATGAAATGGGTGGAATAATGCCCAAATGAGCCCGGAGTCCATAGAGCTTAGAGTTACCTGACATTTGTCTTTCAGGATAAGGGAAAACTACGGAAAAAACCTTATCCAGGTAACTCACCCTGACCAAGATTCGAACTCGGGACCTCTTGAGCGTGAGGCAGACACGCTACCAGCTACGCTAGTGAGGTGGGCATTTATCTCCCATTTCTCATCCTCACGCAATCTATAACCTTTTTTAAAAACCATGATCTTTGTTTTCTTTTCGTTAACTCTCAGCTCCCATTTTTGGCAATAACTACTTATATCTCATAATTAGCATCAGACAATGTAGATGCAAATGGATCTGCTATGGTGTTAGCTACTGACTGGTGAGGTGGTAATTGTTTTTTGAGTCAGGATCTTGCAAAATTATTTCTAAGTTATATTTAAACCTGCCTCCAATTTTCTGAATATTTCCCCACATTGTTTTCTAAGGGGTTTGATAATTTAAAGATGCAACATAATTCAGCCATGATTCCTTTTTACTTTAACAGTTTTTCATGCTTTAGTTGTAGCTTGGAGATATTTAAGTTTATTTTCTTTGGTAGGACAAAGACTATATTGGTAATATGCTTTATTCTTAAAATTAAGTTTTCTGGCATTCACTGTCCCATTAAGGAACTGGTTTCTTATAAGGGGCTACTTTAGGTATAGAAACATTTGCAGATTTTAGGATAAGTTCATTGAAGTTTTTAATAATTTATTAATATTATTGTGAATAAATTCAGAGGCAGGCAAGAGCAGGGTTATTTCTTTAGTTATAAAACTCTTAAATGTATCCCAATTAGCCTTTTTAAAGTTAAATTTTGGCATGAATGTGGTTTTCTGTGGACTGTTACTCAGATGAGTACGAATAATAGGAAAGTGGTCACTATTTCCTTGAGGTTCCTTATAAATCAGGTATTCAAACAAGTCTGATATGTTTGGTGAGCACAAGTTTAAATCTATGGAGCTAAGTGTTCCATATGCTAGACTGAAGTGAGTAGATTCCAGTGAAATGAGCAGAATTAGGTCTAAATCATTTATAAACTGTTCAATGAGTTTTCCTCGTGAATTAGTGGAGCTACATCCCCATAATGTGTTATGGCTGTTGAAATCTCTGAGAATAAGGTAAGGATGAGGTAATTGTTGCTCCAGCTCATTTACTTTCACAAGATCTAAACTGTGGCTGCTGGGGAGATATATATTATATATACATAGTTCTATTGTCAGAAGAACAGAAACTGCAGTAGCCTCTAGAGTAGTATTGAGTGAGACAGCCCATTGCGGCAGTGTTTCTCCACCCCACTGCTAGCATGTGTACATTCTTCTCGATTTTTATTACAGGCATTGTAGTCTCGTAATGGGGCAACATAATCATGCTTAAAATCTGTTTCTTGTGAACACATAACTACTGGGCTATGTTTATTAAGTAAGAGTTGAAGGTGCCCCAGTTGAGAATGAAATCCATTTATGTTCCATTGCAATATGTTGTGTTCCATTATGTTCTGTGGTTTTTATTTGTTAAAGTATTTTTAACTATGTATAGTCTTACAGTAAGATGACACTAGCAAAAACTTCTACTACGTAACTATCAAAATGTTTAAGAAACTGTGGTTTTTCTATTTATTTCGAAAAGCAGTTTCTTTCCTATACAGGTGCTTTGATTTTTCATTGTTTTATTGGTAAACAGAGGACGAAGCTTTCTGATTGTATCCAGGAGTCATTCCAAATCATCAGGGTAGCTAAGCGCTATTGATACTATATCAGATGCTCCAACTGCATTTTCAAAAAGAGCTTTTGAACTGTAGGTAATTTAAAACAGTCATTGGGTCTCTCTTCCATAGCACTTTGTATTACAGAATCTCATCATTTATGAGCGAGACATGGTCAGGCTTTTTTAGTTTTTCATGTAATTTTGGTTACTAGATTATGTTTGGCTTTTTCTGTCTCCTCTAAAGTCACTAGAGATGAGTCAGATAGCTTTTCATCGTCATCGGTTACAGATTCAGTGTGCTTACTGGAAGTTGATATAGGTCGCTTAAGGATATTATTCTTGGACCCTGTGTTTGATCATAGTACATGATATAGGACACGTCAAGTACTTATAACTAAAAATTATACAGTAAACATTTACACAACACAAGTTTAGAAATGAAAATTCAGAAACTATATGTACAATATAACAATTTATCTGTAGTTGACATTTAAAAAATTCACCTATACTATAAAAACAATGTTCTAACAGGAACTTTTTCACACAGCATTTAAATTTAGGAAGTGCAGATATTGTCAACCTAGTATAATAAATTACACACCCAGAAGGGTTTCATGGAAAAGTATTTAAAAACTCATCAACTGAGTAAAAATAATGTTGCAATAGCAGATGTTTCACCTTGTGCTTAAATGCAGTTTCTGAGGTGGCGAGTTTAATATTATCGGGTAACTTGTTATATAAGGTAATTCCAGAGTGTCTTACGCTTTTGCTGATTAGTGATGTATGTGTAACCCCGCTCAGTTTATGCCTATTTCTAGTGAGATAATCATGTTTTTCAGAGTTTGTATGAAAATAAACCAAGTGTTTTCTAACAAACATCACAACTTCTAGTATATATATAGACAAGGAAGTAGCAATATATGGAGTGATTTGAATAAATTGATACAAGAATCCCTTTGTTTCTTTCCCATTATTGTTCTGATTACTCGTTTTTGAATTTTAAAGATTATATTTTCTTTATCACAGTTACCCCAAAAAATCACTCCAAATTTTAGTAAGCTATTGAAATGAGCAAAGTATAGATTCCTCAAAGTGTTCAAATTTGCAATATTTTTTATGGTTCTAAACATAAAAAAAGCTGGCTTAGCTTAGATACCAGTTTTTCAACATGTGTGTTCCATTTCAGGTGCTCGTCAATCCATATGCCCAAGAATTTAGTAGTGGGTTTATAGTGCACCAATTCATTATTTAATTTTATTTGCAGCTTATATACATTAGTATTCTGAATATGGCTGAAGGAAATGGCTACAGATTTATTCTTATTTATTATTAACCTGTTTTGTATAAACCATTCCTGCATTCTTTGGTCTAAGCTCAGTATGTCAGACTTAACATCATTGTCATTTCCCATTACATCTATGGATGATTCATCCGCAAACAGTACAACCTTATTTGGCTGTAGATGATTTGCTAAATCATTTATGTATAGCAAAATTAAGAAAGGTCCAAGGACTGAGCCTTGAGGGACCCCACAAGCTACCTATTTTTTTCCCCATCTATGTACTTAGGATGTAAGATTATGGCGGTTTATTTGCACTATTTCAACTAGTTATTCATGTTGATTTAGATATGAGCTAAACCAACTATTTGCTACACCTCTTATACCAAAGCATTCTAGTTTTTCCACATTACTTCATGATTAACTAGATCAAACGTTTTAGTAAGGTCTAAAAATATTCCTATATTATGTTCTTTCTTATCTAATGAACTCTACACACTCTCTAAAAAATTAAATATAGCTGTTTCAGTAGATTTGCCTTTTGTAAAGCCATTTTGCGCTAAAGATAGCATGTTATGTTTTTGAATAAATTTTTGACATCTATTATACATGGCCTTTTCTAATATTTTTGAGATGGAAGATAAAACTGCTATTGGCCTAAAGTTTTCAGTTCTACTCTTGTCAACTGTTTTAAAAAGGGGTATTATTTTTGCTGTCTCGTGCTGCCAACACAATTCAGGAGCTGCTTCCTACTTCTTTGTTTATTTCAAAAGAAATTTGTTGGTAGAAGTGGTAGCGTGTCATATGCTACTGTTTATTATCAGTTTGTATCCTGTGTAAAACAGTTATCTTTTATATGATCAGTGACAATTGTCTGATATGTGCAGTGTTTAATTTTTTATATTTAAGGGATTTACAATGAATCCAACACATGACTTGGTGTGCCTCCAGACACCCTTTACTTTATGGAAAAATGATGACAAATGCGTCGTGGTAAATATCGGTAAGCCAACACCAGTGCCATGTTTAGAAAAACTTTGCGGCGGAGCATCTTCAAAATACACTAGGACATTTAAGACTGGTGGGTATAAAGAACATAACTGTGTGGGATTGAAGGAGCAGAGGAATAATGCTAACAAAATTGCAGATGCTCTTTAGGAAAGCTCAGGTCTATGTATTGTAAAATACAATAAGAACGTTAAACTTAACCTGCCTTACATGCAATATCCCATTAGGGAAGTAGACAAGAAAGGACACTTTGTGGACATAATGAAAGCGAGAACTCTTTAAATAAAGGTAATTTTAAGGAACTTTTGGTTTCATATACAGAGGGAACCCTATCGAAATTCAACATCACTATTCCAATATAAAATTCGTTTTTGTGATCCTGATTTTGTGAATTTAGTTTAGCCAATTTTCCGAGTCATCTAATTAATTCACCCACAGCTGTGCGTGAAGTAGGCCAGCATTTGAAAGCTGGTTCACCATGTGCCTGTGTGTTTATAAACTACTGCCAGTAATGAGGGATTGGGGTTCTTTTATTTTAAGAAATTCATTCATATTCATGAGATCTAAACTGAAAGCTGTATCAAAGCTACATATAAGTTGATCAAGAATAACAAATTCAAATATCAATTATGGAAATACCTTATTCAGGTGTATCGTGTAAAATTAAATTAAATCCATATATTTGCTAAACAGGAAATTTAATAATGGTCAATAACTACAACATGAACATGATGGCTGACTCTTTACTATGACTCCTAGGTTTGGAATTCTATTATTGGGAAACAGTCAAAGTGTTGGCCTTCATGAGAGTCCAGAGAGTTCAGCTTTGTCATAAACAAGAAGCATTATCTCGATTTGTAAAGACTGTCATATTTCTGAATGCATTTAATGCATATGAAGCACTGACAGAGTCCACTGTTGTGCCAAGTGCCATAGCAGGCAATTTTACTGTTTACATTCCTGATGTTCCTTCCACTTCACACACGCCAATCATGCAGAGCTGCCAAGCATAAGCCTGCAACTTTATTGCAATAGACACAGAGATATCCATTCCTTTCATATCGTTTTGTGGTTAAACTAATCGTTTTAGCAACATATCATACAGAACCAAGTAACTCATCTTTTCTAGCTCTACCTCATTATTCTAATTGCAAAAGTAAATGGTGAAGTTGTGATGACATATTTGCAATTAAATTTTTGATTAATTTTATTTCATATTTATGCAACCAAGCACTTTAGAAAACAATGGTACAGGACAGCTGAATGTCAGGAAGTTGCTGTTGAAGCTTGTGCACTCATACACCAAACACCTTGTATAAACCCCAATATGATCTCTCAGAGCTGTGACTGTTATCTCATAATTGTGAACAGAGTAAGCTAGACACTCACCTCCTGCCAGCTTCTCTATATGCACCCCAGTGTCACCTCTCAAAGCTGTGGCTCCTATCTCCTCATTGGACTATCACATGAACTTGTCAGCTATAGTCCTCAGAACTGGATCATCACTGTAGCGAAAAGCCCAAGTGGGAGCTTCATGAGTAAATGTCCAATTAATATCACTGTTGGCTAGCTCCACCAATGAATCCAAAGGACGCTCATACCTGCAGCACAATTACATCTACTTAATGAAACCCTGACCCACTGATAAAACCCTGCAGCTTCTTTATTGTTTAAGCATTGTAATAACTAAAGACTGAAGTGGTGGCATCTGTGTTTCATGTCGGAGACATAGCAGTTTCAAATACCATCTAGCACCATTCCTACTGAACTTTTTTTTACTTTCTCTAGAACCTACTTTGTATTCCACCCAAAACATTATATATCTAGATGTTACCATACACATTTTGAAATACCTGAGTAAAAATATTAAGAAGATTCTATTTGGTGTATGTGTGTAAAAAATGATATACAAGATGTGTTCAAAAAGAGACTGAACTTTTAAAATAGCATGTCAACCAGAAGAGAGAGTGCGCTGCAGCTACTGAGTACATCTAGAGACACGTTTAGACAACAAGCTGCCGTTTGCCGTGTTTCGCTCGGACAATAAGCAAGTGAACTATAGCCACTAAAGTAAGCATGTGTACAGCCTGCTCATCAGATTAGTGACAAAGTTACAATGATGGTGCTTGAAGAATGTATGTGTGTGTGAAATTTTGTCACAAGTTTGGGAAAACTTTCACAGAGCTGCAAATGCTTAGCCAAAAATACAGAGAGGACTGTAGGAGTTGCAAGCAGAGCTATGAGTGGTTTTTGACTACAAAGGAATTATTCATCCTGAATTCATGCCACATGGTCAGATGGTAAACAAGAAACTCTACCAGGTAATCCTAGTGCACATGAAGGACGCTTTGTGCAGGAAGAGGACTGAATTGTGGGAATACCAGAACTGGATGTTGCATCACAACAATGTGTCATCTCATGCATTGCGTCTTGTCTGCAACTATATAGCAAATCATCATATTCCGATTGTGCCCTATCTACCGCATTCTCTGGACCTAACCGCAGCAGATTTTCTGCATTTTTCCAAACTGAAAAACAAGTTGAAAGGATAAGACCTGAAGCTTTCCTGGGAACAAATATGCTCAATTTCTTCTCGGGCAGCAAGCCAGGTGAAAAGACAATTAGAAATTCGTCGTTTCGGGAGTGTGCATCTCTCCCATCATCAGGATATTTATTAAATGTTATAACCACTAATGAAACACTGGATATAACACAAATATAAACAAAGACTAAATACTATAAAAACTGGTATTACTGAACGAAAGACTGTTTTCAGTAAATTAAATGCCAGGTCAGGAGATGGCATGAGTATAGAAAATTAATTGTGTCAAAGAAACGTAACTACTTAACTTGATTATCAAGCTGTATTGATCTGTGCTTTGTAAGTCGACGGATTTCCATCAATCGTGATGCTGGATTTCAGTTCAGCTCCTCTTGGAAACTGGCCTTAAAAATGGTATAAATACACTATAATAATTTGATTTTGATTTTTAAAAACAATTTTTACACTTAAACCGATGACCTTTAAAAGTTTATAATTTATTTTCATTCTGAGTAAGTGCTACTAATGATTTCATTGGCCTTTAACCCCACTAGTTGCTTTCCCAAATTGATGATGAAAGTCAGGCATCTCATTGTTTTATTGATAGCCGGCATGATCCAAAATATGTATTAATTCATTACACTTATACTGAACATGTTGAAGAAATGCACCAATGCAGAGCACCTTGGTTTCCTTTTCACACTGCATCATTGCATCTTCTGGTCATTGGTGTCAATGTTACCTTTTGTGGCATTGTATGTTATTATAACTTCAGATTTTTTACCTCTGACATTCATCTTTCAGGATAAGGTTAAAACTCCAACGTTAAGTGATATGGGACGATGAATGAAATGATGTTCAAATGCATACAGGGTACATAGAGCTTAGAGTTACCACAAATTCATCTTTAAGGATAAGGGAAAACCTCTAACATTAAGTCATTTCGAGAAATGAATGAAAAGATGTACCAATGAGTCAAGGTACATTGAGCTTAGAGTTACCAGACATTTATCTTTCAGCATAAGGGAAAGCCTCCAACGTTAAATCATATTGGACGATGAATGAAATGACGTTCAAATGAGTCAAGGGTACACAGAGCTTAGAATTACCAGACATTTATTGATCTGAATAAGGGAAAATGTTCAACGCTGTCATATCAGACACCAAATGAGTCCAGGGTTCAAAGACCTTGTAGTTATTATTCACCTTTCAAGATAAAACCTGCAACGTTAAGTCATATCGGACGATGAATGAAGTGATGTTCAAATGGTCCAGGTACATAGGGCATAGAGTTACCTGACATTTATCGTTCATGATGATGGAAAACCTGCAATGTGAAGTACTATCAAACAATGAATGAAATTAACTTTAAAGAGAGTCGATTAATGACATTAAACAACACTTGTTGTTTAGTGTCATTAATCGACTCTCTTTAAAGTTAATTTATCATAACAACACTGTTTTCAACACTTCCAAGAAAGAAATTGCAATGAATGAAATGTTGTTCCAATGAGTTCAGGGTACACAGAACTTAGGGTTACCAGACATGCCTTTCAGTATAAGTGAAAACCTTTTACTTTAAGCCATATCAAACAATGAATGAGATGATGTTGCAATGGGACCAGGGTATATAGAGCTTAGAGTTACGAGACATTTATTATTCAAGAAAAGAGCTAGGCCTACAATGACAAGTCATATCGCATGATAAATGAAATAATGTTCAAATGAGTGCTATGTCCAAAGAGCTCAGTGTTCCCAGACATTTACCATTACATCTTTCAATATAACGGAAACTTCCAACATTAAGTCATATCGAACAATGAATGAAATGATATTCCAATGAGCCTAGGGTGCATAGAGCTTTCATTTAGCAGAAATTTACCTTTCAGAATTAGGAAAACCTCCTACGTTTAATTATATCGAAGGAAGAATGAAGTGATCTTCAAATGAGTCCAGGGAACATAGAGCTTAAATTTACCACAGCTTTACCTTTCACAGTACGAGAGCACCTCCAGCACTGAGTCATTTTGAATGATGAATGATATATTGTTCAAATGAGTCCAGGTTACATAGAGCTTAGAGTTCCCAGACATTTATCTTTCAATATTATAGAAACTTCCAACATTAACTCATATCGAACAATGAATGAAATGATATTCCAATGAGTCTAGGGTACATAGAGCTTTCATTTACCGTAAATTTACCTTACAGAATAGGGGAAAACCTCCCACTTTTAGTCATATCGAAAGTTGAATGAAATGATCTTCAAATGAGTCCAGGGTACACAGAGCTTAAATTTACCACAGCTTTACCTTTCACGGTAGGAGAGCACCTCCAACATTGAGTCATTTTGAACGATGAATGATATATTGTTCAAATGAGTCCAGGTTACATACAGCTTAGAGTTCCCAGACATTTATCTTTCAATATTATGGAAACTACCAACATTAAGTCATATTGAACAATGAATGAGATGATGTTCCAATGAGTACAGGGTAAAAAGAGCTTATAGCTATCAGACATTTATCTTCCAGAATAAGGGTAAAGCTCCAACATTAAGTCATATTGAACAATGAATGAATTGATATTCCAATGAGCCTAGGATAGAGAGAGCTTTCATTTTCCAGAAATTTACCTTTCAGAATAGGGAAAACCTCCTACGTTTAATCATATCGAAGGATGAATGAAATGATCATTCATTGTCCGACATGACTTAATGTTGGACGTAAATTAAAAAACAATTCCCAAAATAAGAAGAACGCTTATGTGGTCGTATGTATTCTCACGTTGGTCCTGGGTGGCGAAAGTAAAAATCAGATTAAACCAGAGAAAACCTCCTAAAAAACCCATGGATCAGGTAGGTCGGCCACGGGAATGGAACCCGGGCCACAGGCGAAACTGCCTTAGCCCACCCGCTCCGTATACTTTTGCTTACAGTACCTAATCCGATCTTCCTCCAAAGTGTTGTGTTTACAAATAATGCTGAGTTTATATTTATAACTACGTTTTCAAACTTAACTGGTGTTCAGGGAAATAAATGTAAATATCCTTGACTTCATGAAGCATGAGACAGTGATTGAAGTGCAGAAACAATGTAGGGATGTTTGGAATTTATTGTTCCGCACATGCAGTGGACAGCTAACCTCCTGATCTGTTAAGTAACTCATGTCGCTACTTATCCATTACCATCACAATGAACAAACACTCAACGCATTGCAAAAGTGAAACGTATTTTCTGTTCCACCTATGTGGAAATGTTGAAAAAAAAGGAAGAAACAGAACACCGCTGGGTCACGAGGAACGTACTGGTTTAAGTAAACAATTTTTAATATTATTATTGGGTAAGCTGCGATGTCATCGACAATATTTTTATAAAACATCCCATATTTTGACTTTCTTTACCACGCACATAGAAAGAAAAATTTAAGAATTCTACCCAAAATTCAAGCTAAACATGAAAAGCAGTTTAATAACAGATTTGGTACTTAAGTTCACCATCTTCCAAGAATGCACCACATATTTTCAATTAATCTTGGAAATAAATAAAAGAAATAAAGCTAACTTAGGAGTCAAGAGGAAACAAGTCGTTCCTCTGCGATTTAGGGGTAGCATTCTATCCTCTGGTTTCCGAGGTCACGTGTTCAAACCCAGCAGTTGGCGATGTATTTTTTCGAATGTAAAATTCCTTTGGAAGGGAAGTAGACCTGGTGACCCGTGCCATACATTTACAGCACGTAAAAGAACTTCGATAGAGGCTTCTTAGCAAAATTAAGTGGTCTTTCACGCCCAAAGTAGAATGGTATGCTGAGACGAACGTCCATAAATAGAGCTCAATTTAAGGGGAAACCTCACCTCCGATTATGAAGAGCTGCGGCTGATATCACATAACATATTGTGCAATAAAACAGATTCTGCATTTCAGATCTCCCGGTGCAGTACGGCATGATAGGAAACTTGCTCTAACATTGGACTGATTCACCGAGACAGCTCTTATGCATTGAAGAGTTCTTAATTAAACCTATAGTACTCAGCGAAAGCCACTATATGAAGTGGCTGTGGTAACTTTCACCAATATTGCAAACAAGTTTTTACATTTTTTGTTCGGAGGAAATCTGGGAATTATAGCTATCAACGCTTCCAGCAATTATAAATTATGGCTTGATGCATTTGGTTTTTACAAATTTTGCTTCATGCATTTATTAACAGGTTCTTAACAAAGTTCTGTGGAAATTAAATTATCATCTGTTCAGGTGAAATTTCCAAATCGGGAGAGGACTTTTCAAGTGAAAACCATCACGACTGGACATTGAAGATCTGAATGTCAGACATATGGTCTCAAGCCAGATCAGGGCTAAGCCTCTACTGGCAGTGGAGTGTTTTGTAAGGAAGGATAATATATGGCAGAAGATGAGGTTGAAGTTATATATAAGCCATCTGATGTGTTATTGTATGTGCCTAGAAGCAGCCTCGGTCGTTTGTAGCACTCTCCAGGATCGATGTCGTACTCACCTAGACTGCAGATGAGGGAGTTGAAGTTGTGGGACTTGGCTGCTACTGCCCACATTTCACTGGCATATGTGATGGCTGGTCGCAGTACTTGCTTATACAGGAGCAGTTTTGTAGGCAGAGACATCACCGATAGTCGGTTATAGAGAGGGTAGAACATGCCCATTGTTTTGCTAACTTTATTAGCCACATTTGTAAAATGGTCTCTCCACGTCAATTTGATGTTGAGTAGAACACCAAGACACTTAATGTAAGTTTTCCAATGGACGTCCTCACCAGCTAGGCGAATTGGTGGAAGGTTCGCTATTCATCTTCGAGAGAAGGTGATGACCAGGCTCTTCTGTAGGTGGACACGTAGGCGCCAAAGTTTGAACCAGGTGGTGAGGAGGTCGGCATATTGTTGAATCCATAGTGAATTGTAGGTTGGTTTGGAGCCTAGCGGAGATGGTCCTAGACGCTATGAAGTTGTGAAGTGTGCGCCCACGGTGGTTGGTAATGGAGTTCCAGTTGCAGTGCTTGGCATTAAGGTCCCCCGCAACAATAGTGGCAACTGGGGAGCTGAAGAGATGGTCCAATTCAGAAGGAAGTAGGGGGCGAGTCCGTGGGGCGTATACTGAGTGTAAGTGCAGGGGACTATTGATGGTGTCAACTTGGATGCCGGTGATCTCCAGATTAGTGAGTGCGGGGATATTTGATGGTGCTGGATGGCATGATTAATATATATAGCAGTACGTCCTCTGCCATCGGCTCGATCAGTGCGATAGGAGCATTTTCCTGGGATGCCACATTTTATAATAGGTGATAAATGGGTTTCCTGCACCAGTAAGATATTCACGTTCTACACAAACAAAAAGTTGGAAACTTCCGCCTATTGTCTGCGGAGACCATTGGCATTCAAGAAGCAGATCTTTAGTCCTGGGAATATTGTGTAATGCTGGCATCTAGTAGTCATTGGAAATACAGAAGGTGAAGACTGTTTGGATAAGTACCATTTCTGGTGACATTTGTGGAGATCTTGTGAGCAGAGCCTCCATCAGAGCAGTTGCAAATTTAATCTGCAAGTGCGCAGGAATGCGATTGCTTACCTCGCTGAAGGCTGCAATGTCTGCAGTCCTCTGTCGATTCGAATGATCGTTGGTAGATGACAATTGAGGTGGAGTGGCAGGTTTAGATGATGCCGACGTTTTGGGTGGAAGCTGTTCAGGCATGGCCTGTTTGAGGCGATGTTGAATAGTATTTGATAATTGTGGTTGAGGAGAACTTGGAGGTGCAGAAACAGGAGACGAGGTTGGTGGAGGTGTCGTACGGTGAGTAGAAGAGAGCTGACGTTCTTGTGGTTGGGTAGGGGGTGACAAAGAAGCGTTCCTGACGACTGCTGCGTAGGATGGCAATTGCACTGGGGATCTGGCTGGGAGACCTGGGGAAACAAGCCTGCTTAGGTAACCCATAGGTGTTGGGTACATGGGGAGGAGCATGAACAGGAATCCTTCGGGCTCCCTTCTTGGTGCTTTCCAGTTCATATCGTACTTCATGCCAAACGGTTCATGTGAAATAACTTCCGATGCTGCATCAATTCCCACATCTCCCACCCCACAGCGCTGCATATGTTCACAGTACATTCAAACGTACATGCTAGATGACACTGGGGAGCTCGTACATTTCAGGCTGCCAACTCATATAGTTAGTTTGAATAGTTATAAATAAAAGCGTTGTTAACAGTGAAGCCAATTTCATGTATAAAGACTAAAATTGAGTCATACCTTTTAAAACTTGTAACTTCACTCACGTCCTTTTACAAAATCGGGCCCAAATCACCTTGTGGTCGACGGGCCCTAAAACACCACACACTCACTCACAAAATAAGGAACGTTTTTGAAACTGTCACAGTTTCATCATCAGCTGATTAGCGACTCATCACTGTTGGTTGTCTGGATCTTTGGTAATTGGCTCCCTCTCTTGGCAGATTCTTTACATAAGTTCCGTAGACCACTCACTGATGGCACATCAAAATTTAGAATATGTGGAATGTTTTTAATAATAAATTTTTTTTCCCATGTTGTAAGTTCAAGTTTTGTTGACAGTGGTTTTAGTAGTTTGATCTCATCTCCGATGTGGTGAGTATCATTCTAGAAATGAAAAGCAACTGCCGAGTTTTCTGATTGTTTATAAACTTATGTAAAGAATCTTCCAAGAGAGGGAGCCAATTACAAGAGATCCAGACAACAACCGACTGTGATGAGTTGCTAATCAGCTGATGATAAAACTGCAACAAGTTTCGAAAACATTCCTAATTTTGTAAAAGGACGTGAGTGAAGTTACAAGTTTTAAAAGGTATGACTCAATTTTAGTCTTTATATAGTGTTACCCTGGCGGCAGACTTGCGAAGCCGATGAATAAATGATGGCCGGTGGAGATTCGGGAAACTTCGGGGCCGATCGTTACCGGAAGCGACAGACAGTTGAGCGAAGTGTTTGAAAAAATGAACAGTTTTAGGTTATCTAGCAAATTGAATTTGTGAAGAGTGTATTTGCTACGAGAATAAAGCACAGTTTTTGTGTTTGTAACCTCGACCTTTATTTCATGAACCCACAAAGTCACAATATCATATAGTTAGACCACAGTGTTGCATATTAAATTTTTAAAGATAATATATATTTAGTTCAACATTTGATATAATACACCAGTTTACTACGTATAATGTCCTTTCCATAATATTAGTGGACCAACCTGTACTATATTTGAGCTTGACGTATGCTGTTATTAAAACCCTATCAAAAATGCGAATGGCAATTTAAGATGTAACAACTGTGAAATGAAAGTGCCCTGGAAAAAAATATGCTTCTAGTTGCAAAACTTGCAAGATTTGAAAGCCATGCAAGAGCATATTGTGACTTTGTGTGTTCGTAGAATTAAAAGTCCAAGTTGTAGAAATTCAGAATGCTCTTTATTTCCGTAGAAACACACTGTTTGCACACCCTTGGCAGCAAGATAATGTAACATAAACCAACATAATATCATCATATCTGCACACGTAAATAAACAGAGAGTTCACTTTCAAATCACCGCTGCACGTGCACAAATATCGAGTCAAATTACGACTGTCCACTCAAGTACTAGCGGCTTCCTTTTATATGTCCATTCATGGTTCCAGAAGTTTGTGGATTGTTCTGTCACAATCAAGATGGTACCAGATGAAAGACGAACCTTCCAGTTATATATCTTTCTCTTTATCTAGTTCAGCAAGCTTTTACCTCCGTGCTACACTGTCTGTTTCTTCGTGCACGTCGGTTGCAGTTGTCGCAACAATGCGATCGGCGACTGTATGCACAGCAAAAAGGAAGGGAATTCAAGCTCTCAAAGGCCTGTTGGGAAGCAGGATGTGTCGATGTAATAAATAATATCGAAAATTATGTCATGAGAAGCTGAATTGTGCCAGCATTACGTAGTCATTTATAGTTCAAACTCTTTTGATTAATATATCAATTATGAAATGTCATTTAGGGATGTGGATGCAAAAAGCATGAACATTTGTTTATATTTTAAGCATCTCATGTGTTCTTTTAGTCTGGTTTCTAGGTTTCTTTTGTTGTCCCTGTATATACTTTATTACAATCTGAGCAATTGATTTCGTAAATTGCAAACAAGAATATCATCTAAGAGTAGAATATGAACATATAATAAACACAACCAAAAACAACGCCTCTACAGTAAAAATCGACAAGAAAATAACAAAATTTAAATGACCAAAACATATCAAAGATACCACAAATCTCATCCAAGAAGAAAAAAAATTGAAATTCAAAAAATTCAATATCATCCAAAAACGTTTTACAAATTTAAGATGATTTTCTTGAAATACATAAGCCTAACCTCATAAAACAAATGTAGCATACAGAAATTACTTTGTAATGGATTAAACGAACCTATATCACAAGACAAAAAGTCTGTAATTTACAAAATCAATTGCTCCAATTTTAAATAAGTATATAAGTATATATAAAGTGTGTATATATATATATACACACGGTGTTCATTTTTATCTGTAATCTTACCATGCAAAATTTGACATCATTATTGGGATCGGTGATGGAGCGAGTTTATATACAATTCTCATAGTGGCTTGCGAGAATACTTGATGTGCTAACAGCAGCTTTGAGGCCTCCCCCTACCGGCAGGTAAATATACTATTTGAGAGGTGGGTCTGCCTGCGTAATATAAAGGTGCAGAATTTCGCATGGTGCACAGATACGATAACTGTTTTAAAAAAAATATACACTGCAATGAATGCACTGCAAAGCTAATTATGCAGCCATAAAAGTATACGATGAAGAATATAGGAAATGATAAGTCAATTAACACTTATTTCACAATGAAAATCTGTTTTTCTATTACAGTAGACATATATGCATATTGTAAACCTGTCACATAAGATAAAAATATTTCAATTTGATCTCAATTCTTTTCTATCACCCACAGTTTTCTCACAATGTAACTTCATTACAAACCAGAAAATTAGTAAAACATGTTCTAGGAATGAAAAATAAATCAGTGTTACAATATGTACAAAGCTTTTATCCAGGTCTAAACAAGAAAATATCTCTAGTCCATAGTCTTATGTGTCCATTTTCTTATATTTCCTCTCTCTCTTCCCCTTAAACACTATCTGTATTGCCAGAAAGTATGCTTGAAGCCTTTCTGTCATAACATTATTTATTTATTCTAGATTGGAACCAGTTACTTCATAGCGTCTGGTGTCTCCCTTTTAGCGAGTAACTGATCCTGTATCTTGGAAATGTTTGATGCACCTATTGGTTTTTAAAGACATATGGATACCAACATTAATAGACATTTTAATTAAGCATGAGAATGACAAAAAATTTATATTGTATACTGATAATAAGTAAGACGTTTATGTTGCAAACAAAAGTATGTCAAGATTTAACTGTATTGGAACACCACAGTGAAGCGAAATAATTACTAATTTTTAGATGACTCGTATTTATTACACATCTGCTTCACTTTCGTACCTATTTTGAGGACATGTTTCGCAAATCATCGTTTGCATCTTTGGCTCTCAAGTCAAGAGGAACACGCAAAAGTTAATCCAGCCAATTTTAAAAACCGGACAACATAATAAATACGACTCATCTAAAAAAAAAATAATAATAATAATTATTTCGCTTCACTGTGGTGTTCCAATACAGTTAAATCTCGATAAATTGAAGTGACGTCAAGTCAAGAGGAACACGCGAAAGTTAGATCCAGCCAATTTTAAATCCGGACAACATAATAAATACGACTCATCTAAAAATTAATAACTATTTCGCTTCACTGTGGTGTTCCAATTCAGTTAAATCTCGATAAATTGAAGTGACGTCAAGTCAAGAGGAACACGCGAAAGTTAGATCCAGCCAATTTCAAAAACCGGACAACAGAGTCGCATAAGAGCCGAAGATGCAAACGATGATTTGCGAAACATGTCCTCAAAATAGGTTCGAAAGTGAAGCAGATGTGTAATAAATACGACTCATCTAAAAATTAATAAAAGTATGTCAATTTGACGGTACCTGGATACTTTTGACAACATTACGCTCCGAGGGACTTGTCTGAATGCTGGATAGCATTGCATAAATTCCTCTATGCAGCGGTTTAAATTATATTTATATGTCGCACCAATTTTAATACCGGTACGAACTTAGCATTCAACGATGAAGACACGGTGGCCTGTGTTCATATCCTGGGGAAGCTGGTTGTATTAGTTACTAGCGCAGACACTCAGAGCGCTGCAATTTGATTACTGTTCTGCAAAAATTGCAGCTTCTTCTCCGTAGAGGGCACTATGATTTCAAGATAGACTCACCAGTGAACTATGACATCATTCTTGGTGAATCGGAAGGCGGGAAATAACGCCTGAAAATGAACACTGTGTGTGTGTGTGTGTGTGTGTGTGTGTGTGTGTGTGTGTGTGTGTGTGTGTGTGTGTGTGTGTGTGTGTGTGTGTGTGTGCGTGTGTGTGTGTGTGTGTGTGTGTATATACATACATACAAACACGAGGGTGAGTCAAATGAAAGCATTAAATATTTTTTTAAATTTTATTTATTGTACAGAAGTGGTACAATGCTTATCACTTTTCAACACAATCCCCCCCCATGCTCAATGCAAGTTCTCCAGCACTTACAAAGTGCATAAATGCCTTTAGAAAAAAATTCTTTTGGTAGTCCGCACAACCACTCATGCACCGCGTGGCGTACCTCTTCATCGGAACAGAACTTCTTTCCTTCCACTGCGTCTTTGAGTGGTCCAAACATATGGAAATCCCTTGGGGCAAGTTCTGTTGAGTATGGTGGATGAGGAAGACACTCAAAATGCAGGTCTGTGATTGTTGCAACTGTTGTACGGGCAATGTGGGGCCTTGAATTGTCATGTTGCAAAAGGATACCTGCTGACAGCTGTTCCTGATGATCCTAAAATGCTCCTTAAGCCTAATGGAACAAGGAAATAGATAAATCGGCGGTAGCGTACCATTTTTGGAAGGAGAATCATGATATAGCATGAGAAATTCACTTATTAAAAAGTATCCAAAGTCCAGCTGCATTAACTATGTGGGAAAAAATCTTCATAAAGAAACATGAAAGAAAATTGTTTAATTTCGACACTACCTTTAAAGAAAACCCAAATTTCAAGTTCATCAAGATACCGACAGAGACGCACCTATCACCTCCGAGGAGTTCACCAAACCAACGTCCATTAGTCGACATCAGCTGATGATAGGAAAATCCTAACGAAATGTGTTCTAAGTAAATACTAGCAATAAGTGGAACATGAGTATTAGTTTGACTCAAAATTATATTAATTTTGTGCTTCACTGTATCATAGTCCTTACACAATGGAAAATATATGAGATTTTAATGATCATATGTTATTTTCACAACATATGAAAACATTTAAGTTCTCCAAAAATTATGTTGTGCAAATGGGCTCTATGCCTGCAATGCATAACCTCATACAACTCGTAATGTTTCAACTGGAGTATCACTAATTTTTTTCAGAACTCTACAAGATTTTGAGAGTGATTTCAACAAATCCTTGCTCCTCAAATACTCCCAGAGAAAGTAGTAAAACTGAAATCAGAGGTCTGAGAAGCCTTATATTGTCTGCATTTTTTTAGATAACTTCAGTTTGTGAGATTTGAAGAACAGCTGCCATGTAAATTCTGGCAGTGTGTGTTGTGATACTATATTGCTGGAATTATTGTACCAGCTCCAACTCTACTGGACTTTTAAATGTAATATTTACAGAGAAATTAATGCTATTCCAGTTAAAATTTTCAAAACTTGTTTGACAAAATTTGTTGTAGCCTATTATACTGTCATCATAGAAATGAAGCCATTCACAAGACATTTTTTACTTTAATGTATATTTGTTAGTTTACATAATTAATACACGAGTATTTACTACACAACTAGAAATTTGGTTTCATAGAATTGTCTTATATATATTCTTTACTTGCACTACTTTTGCTTCATTAAGTAGCATTGCCTTAAGATGAAAACAGTCACTTCCTAGCAAACATGCTCTGTGCGCAGATCACATAATTATTTGATATTTTGAATAGTATTTCATTAGTGTTTGAGAATGATGTGATGTAAAATTATATTTTGTTTGAGTTAAAAGAGGATTGATGATATATCCAGATTTAACTGCATTGGAACACCACATGTGTAATAAATACGACTCATCTAAAAATTAATAATTAGGATTGATGATGTTTACCAACTCAATTATTTGTGCATTACACTATATTATCTATAGACAGATTAATTCCTTAATCTTACAGTATTTTCTGAGATCTGAGGGTCACACCAAAAGAAATGCACACTGCTTTTTTTTTAAAAGTACAGTTTTTATTTTATATCTTTGAAATTTTTGCAGTGTGAAGATGCATTCTTTGGAAGCAACATTTCATTTCTCCAGATTATCCTCATCTTTCTCAATTGCCTTATGCCATCTTGGAACTCATTAGTCTTTCGCTCTAATGACTTAAAGCAAAGCATATAAACTTTCAAAGTAGGCAAATAGCGGCCCTTATTTGAAAACTGTGACTATCCCTGGAGCCTCTGGTAAGAAAATTTGTAATCAAACCATTTCTGCAAAGTTTATCTCTATAAATATTAACTATGAATCATTGTGAGTAGAGGAAGTGAAGTAAATGTAATAAATGAACCTTTACTTTCTTTCTTTCTTTTTTAGCAGTTAACAAAACTTATATGAAAGAGAGAAAAATCAAATAAAGGAATTGATATAGAATAAAAAGAAGTATTTCAGAAAGTGGAGTGCCATTGTTACTAAAATTAGGCAAGTGAGTCAACCTTGTGAGTCAACCTCCTTGTAAGTGAAGAAAAGTATATACAAGGTTGACTCACTTGCCTAATTTTAGTAAAAACGAATTGATGTCAGTGTGCTCTTGCAGTAAAATAATTGTGATCAGCTTAAGAAATTCAGCATGCATTTTACAGTGAGGCAGTGGTCACCTAATAGTTGAAATGTGAATTTTCTAACCCACCTTCAGAGAATGGTATTGGTGGTAAAGTTTATGAAGAATATTGTTAAACTGCTTCCATCATCACTGCACAAATGCATACTAGCTTTACTGATGAATTCTTCTCTTACGTCTGTAAACTAATTCAGCCAGAAACGCAAAAGTAGCAATAACCACACCCATCGCGAGTAGCATGAATGGACCCTCCACATGGGTTAGCTGAAGAGTTCTGAGGGTATCTCCATCAAGATTAAGTTCAGTGCGACTCACAGCAATCAGCAGTTGAAGACGACTGGAGAGAAAACGACGGACATCAGCCTCCCAATAAGTGCCCAAACCACCTTGATTCATTGCCAGTATCAGGTTATTAAGAGGCTGCATGTATGGTCCACCTTTCCTTGCTATCAGAACCACATGAGCCCAATAAAAAGGATCTCTCATGAGCCTTAATTTTGACATTGCTGCTAAAGTGATGTATGGTCCATAACAGAAGGCACCTGAAAGAGAATAAACATCCTTATGAGTAAAGTTTAATTTACTTTTCAAATCATTCTGTAAGTATATGCAATATAGATACAGGTATATATGTTGGTTCAAGAAAACAACTTTTATAAAGGTACATCTATATAGATAGTAGAACTTAAAGATTATTTGCTTGCAAAGAATACAAATTCATACCATTACAACAATTCAGATCAAGTTTTGCAAAGTCTAACTTTTTACGCAAGACAAAACAGAACTATCTAACTAGAGTAGCTACAAAATAAGAATGAACCTAGGTTGAGCCAATACGGTTATCCTATTGTCTTGGTGTTGTCAGTTTCATGGAAAGTGGGTGACAGAGATGGAAGATATATCTGTCTTTGTCTCAACCTAGCAAGTATTATCATACAGATGCTGAGATGTACAGTGATACAATGCTGACAGAGAAGTTCGCTTAATATTTCAGCATGTGTGTGAGAACATACACAATGATTATCGCACAATCTCAACCTTAAAACTTTGAACTGGAGAACAGTTAGCTTACATAGCTATCGTTCATATGCACACAAAGCAAAATGATTCATATCAGATGCGTTCTACGAAAATTGTTTGCTACAGTGAAACAAAATAGTGGCATTTCAACGATTTGTGAATATAGTTTCTATTTTAATGATGCCGTATTTGTATACTGCCTGTAACAAGTTTTAAACCAGTTTTTGTTTCATTAAAATACTTAATAAATACTGAAGATATGAATGTGTATTCATGAAGCATTTTTACACAATGAATATCATGTACTAATGTTGTGTATTGTGCACAGAAATTTTAGTCTTGCAGCAACAATATCGCTTCTTTCAAGCAGAAATTTGCGACCATCATTGGTTCTCCTATATTTGAACCCAAGAGATTTGAGAATATTATGCATATAAGATACAGAATTCGTATATTCCATTTTCCCCCTCATTAAATTGGTCAGCCTTTTGGATGTTGGATATTCACCCTTGTCAAATAAATCATAAATCGTTCTACGTGAAACACAACTGTCTAAGTTGGTAGCACTTTTTTTAGCTGCTGAAGTTCCCCTGGAGATCTAAATATGGAAACTTCTCCTAATTTGGTAAACTGTTTGCCTTCTTTAACAATGTTGGTCACAGAATGAGCACTCACATGACAAGCTTGTAACATTCAATCTCGATTCAGCAAAATTTGTACTTTCAAAAATGTCTTTAATTGACATTTGTTTGAAAAAGGAATACACATTAACAAAAATATTTGCAGTCTATTTATATAAAATCTTATGAGTTGTTTCACAGTTACTACTAGGTGCATCAGTCCTCGGCTTGCCAAGCGGTATATTTACTAACTTTAAAAGGCATGTGTGCGCACTTAAAAGATCAACGCTTCACTAAATGTAAGGTACAAAATATGACTGCAGCACAACATGTGTGTGCTTTTCTTCACTGACAGTTAATAATTCTCTTCTTTCTAATAATTAATTTCCTAATAATTCTTTTCTCCTTATCTTTCCATATCTCTGACACCAGATGTGTTACAAACAGTAGTCCTCAGAAAAAATAGCTCTGTAACATGGGAAACACAAAATAATTCTTTAATTGGTATCTTTAGAGTGCGCAAAGAAATTAGCCGCTGCTTTGTCAAAGCGAGCCAGTGTGCATGCCTAACTGTACAACGTTGCATGTACCGCATTAAATAGTAGCCATAGAACAGCCACGCCTAGCCCCGCCTATGTTCATTCCTATTTTGTAGCTACCTTAGGACATTTATATTCTGCCACATAATATTTATATTTCTCCACCTCCTCCATTTCTACCTCTATCACTTAATTGTGAGCCAACTGAGTTAAAGCTGTATCACCCATTATCTCAATACAGGATGTTAGGGGTATGAGTGTGCAGATTTCAGGAGCTGGGAGATCCAAATACGATGGATAATAAAGTCCCATATCATCAATCTTGAAAGATAAAGGAGTTAATTGAACATTACTGAATACATTATCTGCACTGTCTGGCAAAACAGTAGGATTATACAGCTGAATTTTTTTTTTCTTTCGGTTCGCAGCCAGGTATGGATTCACACGTGCAAGGGGTGAAAGTCTAAAAGTAGGCCAGCGGCGGTTCTTTCTTGATGCGTTTGTATCGGCGAGTCACCTACTTCTTAATGAATAACTTAAATTGTTATGTTTTATTTTCTAGCATTTAGTTTTCCTTTATAAAAGATCTCTAAGTTATATTTTGTAACGGAACCACTCTCTTTTCGCTTACGTGTCGATAATGCAGCTAGCTTACTTCCCGACTAGTGATTCGTTATTAAAAGGCCAAGGTGACCGTAACACTTTTGGTGAGTGAGGAGTCGTTGGAGGGCAGAATGCATTGCTGGTTACCTTGGCTATGGATTCAATTCATAGAAGCCATATATTCCGCACCAACTTGTGCTGCCAACACAATACAGGAGCTGCTTCCTACTTTTTCGTTTATTTCAAAAGAAATTTGTTGGTAGAAGTGGTAGCGTGTCATGTGCTACTGTTTATTATCAGTTTATATCCTGTGCAAAAAGGTTATTTTTTATATGATCAGTGATTATTGTCTGATATGTGAAGTGTTTAACTTTTCATATTTAAGGGATTTACAATGAATCCAACACATGACTTAGTGTGCCTCCAAACACCCCCTACTTTATGGAAAAATGATGACAAACCTTCCATGGTAAATGTAGGTAGGCCAACAGCATTGCTATGTTTAGAAAAACTTTGTGGCGGAGCATCTTCAAAATACACTAGGTCATTTAAGACTGGTTGGTATGAAGAACATAACTCTGTTGGATTGAAGGATCTGAGAAATAACGCTAACAAATTTGCAGATGCTCTTCAGGAAAGCTCACATCCGGACGATGAATTAAATGATATTCCAATGAGTCCATGGTACCTAGGGCTTAGAGTTACTAGACATTTATCTTTCAGGATAAGGGAAAACCTCCAAAGTTAAGCCATATCGGACAATGAATGAAATGATGTTCATATGAGTACAGCGTACATAGAGCTTAGAGTTGCCAGCCTGATCTTTCAGGATAAGTGAGAACCTCCAACGTTAAGCCATATCGAAGGATGAATGAAATGGGTGAAATGATGCTCAAATGAGCCCAGGGTCCATAGAGCTTAGAGTTACCTGACATCCGTCTTTCAGGATAAGGGAAAACACCGGAAAAAACCTTATCCAGGTAACTCACCCTGACCGAGATTCGAACTCGGGACCTCTTGAACGTGAGGCAGACATGCTACCACCACACTACCGAGGCGGGTGTGTATCCACATGAACATCATTTCATTCATCGTCCAATATGATTTAACGTTGGAGGTTTTCCCTTATCGTGAAAGATAAATGTCTGGTAAATCTAAGCTCTATGTACCTGGACTCATTGGTACATCTTTTCATTCATTGTTCGACATGACAACGTTAGAGGTTTTCCCTTATCCTTAAAGATGAAGGTGTGGTAACTCTAAGGTCCATGTACCCTGTACTCATTTGAACATCATTTCATCCATCGTCCCATATCACTTAACGTTGGAGGATTTACCTTATCCTGAAAGATGAATCTCTGGGAATTTTAAGTTCTATGTACCCTGGACTCATTTTAACATCATTTCTTTCATTGTTCGATATGACTTAACACTGGAGATTTTCTCTTATCCTGAAGGATAAAGGTTTTTTAATTCCTAAGCTCCATGTACATAGAACTCGTTTGAACATTACTTAATATATCGTCGATATATTAAATGACGATAAATGACGATAAATGAAATGATGTCAAATGAGTACTAGTTTCATAGAGCTTAGAGTTACCAAACATTTATCCTTTAGTATACGGGAAAGCCTCAAATGCTAAGTTATCAAACGATGATTCAAATGATGTACAATTGTTTTAAGGATACTGAGAGCTTAGAGTTACCTGACATTCCTCTTTTAGGATAACGGAAGACCACCATAAAGTGACATCGGACGATGAAAGAATGATGTTCATATGAGTCCAGGGTATATAGAATTTAGACTAACAAGACATTTATCGTTCCGAATAACAGAAAACATTGAACGTTAAGTCACATTGGACGCCGAATGAAGTGATGCGCAAATAACTCCAGGGTTCAAAGAGCTTGTAGTTATCACAAATTTATCTTTCAGTATAAGGGAAAACCCACAAAGTTAAGTCATATTGGACGAGTCCATGGTACATAGGGCTTACCGTTACGTAGCATTCATATTTAAGGATAAGGGAAAACTTCCTTCGCTAACTCATATGGGACAAAGCATGAATTGATGTTCCAATGAGTCCAGGCTTAGAGTTACCAGATATATTATTCAGAAAACGGAAAAACCTACAACTCCAAGTCATATCGGACGATATATAAAATAATGTTCAAATGAGTCCTATGTACATGGAGCTTAAGGGTTAAATAACATTTATCCTTCAGGATAAGAGAAAATCTCCAGTGTTAAGTCATATCGAACAATGAAAGAAATGATGCTGAAATGAGTCCAGGGTACATAGAATTTAAAATTCCCAGAGATTCATCTTTCAGGATAAGGTAAATCCTCCAACGTTAAGTGATATGGGACGATGGATGAAATGATGTTCAAATGAGTACAGGGTACATGGACCTTAGAGTTACCACACCTTCATCTTTAAGGATAAGGGAAAGCCTCTAACGTTAAGTCATATCGAACAATGAATGAAAAGATGTACTAATGAGTCCAGGTACATAGAGCTTAGATTTACCAGACATTTATCTTTCAAGATAAGGGAAAACCTCCAACGTTAAATCATATTGGACGAAGAATGAAATGATGTCCATATGGATACACGCCCACCTCAGTAGCGTGGTGGTAGCATGTCTGCCTCACGTTCAAGAGGTCCCGAGTTCGAATCTCGGTCAGGGTGAGTTACCTGGATAAGTTTTTTCCGGAGTTTTCCTTTGTCCTGAAAGACGAATGTCGGGTAACTCTAAGCTCTAAGGACCCTGGGCTTATTTGAGCATCATTTCACCCATTCCATTTATCGTCCGACATGACTTAGCGTTGGAGGACGTAAAATTACAAAAAAAAAAAAAAAAAAAGGGATACAGGGCACATAGCGCATTGAGTTACCAGACATTGAACTTTCATGATAAGCGAGAACATCCAACGTTAAGTGATATGGGACGGTGAATGAAATGATATTCAAGTAAGTCCAGGGTACATAGAGCTTAGAGTTACCAGACGTTCATCTTTCAGGATAAGACCACCAACGTTAAGTCAAGTGGGACGATGAATGAAGTGATGTTCAAATGAGTCCAGGGTACATAGAGCTTAAATTTACCACAGCTTTACCTTTCACGGTAGGAGAGCACCTCCAACATTGAGACATTTCGAACGATGAATGATATATTGTTCAAACGAGTCCATGTTACATAGAGCTTAGAGTTCCCAGACATTCATCTTGCGGGATAAGGGAATACCTCCAGCGTTAAGTCATATTGAACGATGAATGCAATGGCCTTTAAGTGGGTGCAGAGTGCATGAAGCTTAGAGTTGCCAGACATATATCTGTCAACATAGGCGAAAAACCCCGTAGGTTCAGTTATATCGAACGTTGAATGGAATATTGTTTAAAAGAGTCCAGGTTACATAGAGCTTGATTTAACAGACATTTATTTATTATTCAGAAAAATGGTAAAGCCTACAACGCCAAGTCGTATCGAAGTATTAAAAATGTTGTTCAAATGAGTCCATGCTATCTTGAGCTTAGAGTTATTAGACATTCATCTTTCAGAATAAGGGAAATCCTCCAAAGTTAAGTCATAATGGACGATGGATGAAATGATGTTCTTATAAGTACAGGGTACCTAACTCTTAGAGTTAACAGATATTGATCCTTCAGGATAAGCAAGAACCTCCAACGTTAAGTAATATCAATCGATGAATGAAATGACATTCAAATGAGTACAGGGCACATAGCGCTTAGCGTTACCGGACATTGATCTTGGATAAGCGAAAATCTCTTACGTTTAGTCATATCAAACGATAAATGAAATGATGTTCAGATGAGTCCAGGAAACATAGAGCTTACAGTTAACAGACATTGAACTTTCAGCATAAGGGAAAACCTCCAACGTTAAGTCATATCGAACGATAAATGAAATGATGTTCAGATGAGTCCAGGAAACATAGAGCTTAGAGTTAACAGACATTTAACTTTTAGGATAGGGGAATACCCCAATAATTAAGTCATATCGAACCATTAATGAAATTTTGTTCAAAGAGTCCAGGGCACATAGAGCTTAGAATTACAAGGCATTCATCTATCAGGATTAGGGAAAGCCCCCAACGTTTTGAAATCCGACGATAAGTAAAATAATGTTCAAATGAGTCCTGGCTCCATAGAGACAACGAGTTATCATAGTTACCAAACATTTATCCATTAGGATAAGGGCGAAACTTAAACGTTACGTTATCGAACGATCAATGAAATGATGTACAAATAAGTCCATGATGCATAGATCTTTAAGTTACCTGACATTAATCCTTCAGGGTAACAGAAGACCCCCAACGATAGGTCACATCGGACGATGAACGATTTTCAAATGAGTGTAGGGTACATAGAACTAGAAGTTTCCAGACATTTATCGTTCTGAATAGGGGTTAACTTCGAACATTAAGTCATATTGGACGATGAGTGAAATGATGTTCAAATGAGTCCAGCGTACACAGAGCTTAGTTACCAGACATTTATCGTTCTGAATAAGGTAAATCATTCAACGTTAGGACACGTCGGACGATGAATGAGGTGGCGCTCAAGTGAGTCCAGCGTACATGGAGCTTAGATTCACCAGATACCTATCTTTCAGGCTAAAGGAAAATCGTTAACGTTAAGTCATATCGAACGATGAATGCAATGATCCTCAAATGAGTCCAGGGTTCATAGAGGTTTGAGTTATCAGACTTTAGTCTTTTAGGATAGCGGTAAGCCCCAAAAGTTAAGTCATATCGAACGATGAATGAAATATTATTCAAATGATTCCAAGGTACATAGAGCTCACAGTTACCAGAAATTTAGCTTTCAGGATAGGAGGAAACTCCTACGTTTAGTCATATCGAAGGATGATGAATGATTCCAAGGTACATAGAGCTTACAGTTACCAGAAATTTAGGTTTCAGGATAGGGGAAACTCTTACGTTTAGTCATATTGAAGGATGATAAATGATTCCAAGGTACATAGAGCTTACAGTTACCAGAAATTTAGGTTTCAGGATAGGGGGAAACTCTTACGTTTAGTCATATTGAAGGATGATAAATGATTCCAAGGTACATAGAGCTTACAGTTACGAGAAATTTAGCTTTCAGGATAGGGGAAACTCCTACGTTTAGTCATATCGAAGGATGAATGAAATGATCTTCAAATGAATCCACTGTACATAGAGCTTATACTGGTCGCCAAACTAGAATGTGAACCACGGATCTTCTGGTTTCCATCCAGCCGCTCTAACCATTTGAGCTACTATGGCCAACGTGCCAACATGACATTAAGTTCTCCAAATAAATCGTGTTTCTCCCGGTAAACCACTAGGAGTTCTCATAAACACATGAGACAACTACCTTAATGACGACTTACTATGCTGCAAGTACTTTAAGTACATGTTGGCACGTTGGCCATAGTAGCTCAAATGGTTAGAGCGGCTGGACGGAAACCAGAAGATCCGTGGTTCAAATCCCAGCCTTGGCATTGACTTTTTCATTCTGGCTCTACCCTTTCATAGTGCGTCCTACACAAGGCTAGTGTGAAAGAACAATAAATTTGCATTAATTGTACCTAATAGTGGTCCGAACTATAAAGCCCGGGCCTTAAAGTACTTGCAGCATAGTAAGTCGTCATTAAGGTAGTTGTCTCATGTGTTTATGAGAACTCCTAGTGGTTTACCGGGAGAATCACGAGTCAGTTGGAGAATTTAATGTCATGTTGGCACGTTGACCATAGTATCTCAAATGGTTAGAGCGGCTGGACGAAAACCAGAAGATCCGTGGTTCAAATCCCGGCTATGGCATTGAATTTTTCATTCTGGCTCTACCCTTTCATAGTGCGTCCTACACACGGCTAGTGTGAAAGAACAATTAATTTCCAGTTAGTAACCACATGGAATAACGATATAAATAAATGGGAGGGGATGCGTACGTCACAACGGTTGTCATAGTAACTATTAAAATGACCAATTAGAGTCAAGACGTTTCCATGACAACGACACTAAACCTTGTTTGCCGATATTCAAACACGTGCTTAGCACGACACGAGCGAGCCAATTACGCAAATGCTGCAGTAAATACAATGCCTAGGTTTTTATTTCTCTTCTGATAACGCTGCATAAACAGAATTCCCTCACGTACGCAACAGTTAGAGATCATGTACTGGCAAGTTACTTTGCATTTTATTTGTGGCAATTTGCCTTGGTTTACGTGTGCCTGAGTCCGCGTATCTGAGCGCATGTTGTGATCATTTGCAATTGTGTTTAATGAATGTTTAATTATCTCTAGATATAATGACAAGCGAAAACCTGAACGTGCTCGGGAACCAAATAAAACTGTATTTGGTAAAAGTATTCCAATTAAAGGACATACACGGGAAATAATGTGCCCTTTGAGAGAATACTTCGATGAGAAATTGAAAGGTGAGTCTAGTATTCCATTCTCTAAGGTGCTTGATAGGACTTCACACGTGCTCTAGGTATCAGCAAGGGCATTAAGGTTAAGATTGGGAAAGAAAAGTATTTTAAAGAAGAAAGTTAGACATTGGGGTATAAATTAGAAACTGCCGGGAAATATGTATGCGGCATTTTCCCCACTTCAATAAGCATCAGAATGTCACAGGTATGCCTCTTTTGTTCGATGATCTTTACATTGAAGTGTTCTTGCATGTTCTAACGTTTGCATGTAGATCCACGACTGTACTTTGTGTATAGTATTATAAATAATAATAATAATAATAATAATAATAATAATAATAATAATAATAATAATAATAATAATAATAATAATAATAATAATAATAATAATAATAATAATAATAATAATAATAATAATAATAATAATAATAATAATAATAATAATAATAATAATAATAATAATAATAATAATAATAATAATAATAATAATAATAATAATAATAATAATAATAATAATAATAATAATAATAATAATAATAATAATAATAATAATAATAATAATAATAATAATAATAATAATAATAATAATAATAATAATAATAATAATAATAATAATAATAATAATAATAATAATAATAATAATAATAATAATAATAATAATAATAATAATAATAATAATAATAATAATAATAATAATAATAATAATAATAATAATAATAATAATAATAATAATAATAATAATAATAATAATAATAATAATAATAATAATAATAATAATAATAATAATAATAATAATAATAATAATAATAATAATAATAATAATAATAATAATAATAATAATAATAATAATAATAATAATAATAATAATAATAATAATAATAATAATAATAATAATAATAATAATAATAATAATAATAATAATAATAATAATAATAATAATAATAATAATAATAATAATAATAATAATAATAATAATAATAATAATAATAATAATAATAATAATAATAATAATAATAATAATAATAATAATAATAATAATAATAATAATAATAATAATAATAATAATAATAATAATAATAATAATAATAATAATAATAATAATAATAATAATAATAATAATAATAATAATAATAATAATAATAATAATAATAATAATAATAATAATAATAATAATAATAATAATAATAATAATAATAATAATAATAATAATAATAATAATAATAATAATAATAATAATAATAATAATAATAATAATAATAATAATAATAATAATAATAATAATAATAATAATAATAATAATAATAATAATAATAATAATAATAATAATAATAATAATAATAATAATAATAATAATAATAATAATAATAATAATAATAATAATAATAATAATAATAATAATAATATCCCCATTTCAGACGCAACTGAATCACCTTCGCTCTCGTAGTGCTATCGCGCACCTTTATCTTTCAACTCTGAGACTTTTGGTACGATAAATGAAATATTGCTGAAATTATTCATGGGTACACTGAGCTTAGATTTCCCAGTTATACATCTTTTTTTGGAATAAGGGAAAACCTGCAACGTTAAGTCTTATTGGACGATGAGTCAAATGATGTCCAGATGAGTCCAGGGTAAATAGAGCTTAAAGTTAAAAGAAAAGTATTGTTCTGAATAAGTGTCAGACGTTGAGTGAGGTGATGCCCAGATGAGTCCAGGGTTCAAAGAGCTCGTAGTTATGAGATATTTATCTTTCATTATAAGGGAAAACCTCAAAACTTAAATCATATCGGACGACGAATGAAGTGACGTTCAAATGAGTTTAGACTACTAGAGCTTCATCCACCAGATACTTACCGTTCAGGATAAGGCAAAACCACTAACGTAAAGGCATATCGAACGACTAATGAAATGATATTCAAATGTGTCCAGGGTACATAGAGCTTAAAGTTACCAGACATTTATCTTTCAGGATAAGGGAAACCTCCAACGATAAGTGTTTTCACATGGTGAATGAAATGATGTTCAAATGAGTCCAGGGTACGTAGAGCTTAGAGCTACCAGGACTTTATTTTCAATATAAGGGAAAGGTTCCAACCTTAAGTCATATGGAAAGATACCGAGCGGGATGGCTCAGGTAGTTTCGTCTGTGGCCCGCATTCGGGAGGCCCAGGTTCGATTCCCGTGGCTAACGTACCTGACCCTAACCTACCTGACCCATGAGTTTTTTGGAGGGTTTTCCGGGTTGCTATGCGAATGCTGGGTAGGTGAATTACATCCCCCGAATTTCCTGTCCCTACATTTCATCTCCATTGTCTCTCCTCTGGTGGTCACTTTCAGGGTAGAAGTGTCGGCGGGTGTGTCGGCGGTGCGATATGCTCTGAGGAAAACTACTTCCTCCTCCGGTAGTTCGGTTGCCGGTCTCAGCTCCTCTGCTGGGAGCATTTCGCGACCGCCAGCCAGGGACCTATGGGGCTCAGATCGCCTGCCCTGGGACCATTAGGGCTCGGCTGCTGGGCTCGTTGCCGTCCCGCTGTAGGGGAGCGAGTTCGTTGTCCTGGCCTGTCGGGGGAAGTATCTATCCAAGTAAAGTGTATGGAATCTGCCCTCTGTACTGCCATGACTCCTTGGGTCGGCCGCCCTCTGTCTCCTTCGTCTCATCCTTCCTCCCGGGGAAGTCCCCACTTGGGGGCATAGGAACAATGGGCCCAGTATGGTGGCCTACGTACCCAATCCCCTCCGTAATGAAATCCCAATCGAAATGATGAATGAAATGATGTTCCAATGAGTCCGGGGTACATAGAGCTTAGAGTTATCAGGCAGTTAGGTTTCAGTATAAGGGAAAAGCTTCGTTTTCATTTGGTGGCTGATGAAAGGCCGCTAGAGGATTCAAATCCGCGAATGCAACGCCTCCTACATTAAATACTCAAGTCAATTAATAAAACAAATACTTTGTTGATAATTGTTAGTCAATTATTATGAGCACCGGGATTTTGTAGCGCATGAGTTCTTTACCTGCTACGAAATCTATTTACACGGGAATGACGTTTTTAACTTAAAAAGTATCGGTGTGTGCCAGGTTTGAATTTATGACCTTGAGAACAGTAGTCCAGCGCTTATCCAGCTAACCACCCACACGGAGAAATACTGAAGTCATGCAATTATGTATTCCCGTAATGCGAAAAAAACTGCAAAGCATTTACTTAAGTAACTAAGGAACCAAACAAAAGGTAGAATCATATAACTTTTTTCAGACATTTGGACGGTTCTTTCTGCTAAATAAAGCAGAATTTCCAGAAATTTGAACATTTGGAATAAAGATCTGTACGTACGCATATTTCATTCCCACTTCCACGAGTACCAAGATATTTTAGTCTATTATTGCTAATATCATATGAGGATAAAATTATGTTTCTGAGCAATAGCGGCTAAGGTATAATTGCAGGGGTAGTGCCAGGATCACTTCCCCATTTTCCTTTGAATGATTGGTTAACGTCCTTTAACTGGGGCAGCAGCAATTCAAAACTGCGGTAAAAATACGTTAACAGACTTACTAACTTCAGCTACTTCAGCTCTTAGTCCTATTTGTAGATGAACGCCTCAAATGGACTAACCAACTACATTATATAGAACAGAAATTAAATATTGGCTGTTTCAACATGTCCTACCTGGCTCAGATAATAAATTTAGAAACAAGGCAATATATATAACAGTATTTTCAAATGGAATAACCACATGGGGAAATGCAATAGGTTGTCATAGAATCTTCCAAATTTCAAAGAAAATTATACGCATAATGACCCATTCAAGTTATAGAGCTTCTTGCAGATCACCGTTTAAAACATCAAACATTTTGACACATCCGTATCTATATATTTACTAACCCCTCAAAGTAAGCTACCCTCCCGCCCACTAATGACCGTCATACATCTATCTCCACACTTCAGAAATGGAACACTGTCGTTGAGGACCAATAGCAACACTGATTTTCTCGAAGTGACAGTCGCATGTCTACTCCACGTGGAGTCTCAGTTGCCAAAGTTCCAACTTCCAGTTGATCTGTTTCATTACGTGCAGAAATTCGTTGTGTGTCACGATGTGGAGACCGTGGGAGGAAAATGCAGTGGTAAATGCAAATGAAGTAGTAGATAACTTTCAGTCAAGTGAAAATAATCAAAGTGATGACAATAGTGTGAATAACTGGGCCGAGTTATATTATTACTGGAAAAGTCTCAAAAAACAAAGTTAAAATGGAACCGTTTCTAAGAAAATTCAAGCACTTGGTTTGAACACATAAATATTTGCTGAAAAATAATTTTGGTAAGGGGTCCCGTGCTTTACTGCACTCTGGCGGATAAAGCGTAAGTTATGCGCCAGAGAAAACTGGGCACTACCTTCTCCCATAAGAAGCCGTGTATAAGCAGACATCCTAGCCCTTAACACAAGCGCTTATCAGTGTAGATGGTGCCGTACAGGAATCGACGCCAAGCCACGGAAAACAACCAGGACAGAGCGCTTGCGTTTAACGCGCCTATTCACACGAGGGAGCAGATACTCAGAAACACTCCTTTTTGCGCAATTCATATACACTTCTCTTTCTTTCGTTTTGATACAGATGGTGCCATGGCACAGAAACCGTCTCTGTTGTAGCCTTTGTTTCTAGTTTTTTAATCTTAAGGATACCTATGACTGAAACTTTGAAGTCCTGAATTAATAACGCTAGCTTTTTAAGATATTGTCACCCGAAGGTCGGAACTCCCGATAGAACCGACCGGCAGTAGGGCCAGACGGGAAGCATTCAGCCCACGCCTACCCATTTGTCTCGTGTCACTAACTGAAGGGATGATTAGGAGAGCGACGCGAGCCCTGTACCGTCTCTTTCCCATCCCACCAGACGTCTCGAAAACTCTGGATAATTGTGCGCGCCTCGAACCTCCCAGAAACGGCGATCTTCCCTATATAAGGCCTGTAGTTGGCGAGTCAGTTCAGTTCTTGGCGAGCGGCCGCGAGGAGCGCCCAGTAAGCGAACGGACTGGAAGACTGTGTACGTGCATCGGAGGAGTGTACGTAATTGCAAGTGCAAAGTGGGACTGTAACGGACGAACTGGTGAGTTGTAATTGTGTGCATTACGTAATTCTGTGTAATCGGTAAGTGTTCCAACTGTAATTCGGTGGAAATAAAGACAATTTTGAGTTTGTGTAATTGGACTTTTAATTTCACGAACCCACAAAGTTACCACTGGCGTCAGAATTGGGATAATGGCCATGGAATCGCCATTGGAAAAGATTTTGGAGACGATGATGGAAATGAAGGCCAAACTGACCTCGGAAATGAAGACGGCAAATGACAACATCACCGAGAAAATGGAAATGGAGACAGCAAACAACAAGCTGGCAGCGGAACTGAAAGAAATAAAGACGGCGAATGACAACCTGGCCGCAAAGCTGGAAGAAATGAAGACGGCTAACGATAACCTCACGGAGAAGATGGAAGAAATATTAAAGAAAAAAATCTAATAAAACATAAAGACAAAAATATCACGACCAGCGAACGAGGCCCTCGACGCGAAATTTGAGGAACAGTTGGCCGGCGTGAAGGAGGACGTCACGGGCCTCGGCAAGCGGATCGGCCAAGTGGACGAGCGCGTCGAAGACCTGGCATACCGCGTTAATGAGCTGGAAGGAAAGGCCGACAGCAGCGTCAAGTCCCTGAACGCCATGGTTGAGGACGTCGTCGGCAGGAGGTTGAAGGGTTTGAAGGCCCACGCGTCGGTACGCGACACAACATCGGCGCGCGTCAAACTTCCGAAATATGATGGCGCGTCAACGTTTGAGGCCTTCCGCCGCCAATTCGACGCAGTGGCCAAGCATAACAAATCCAGAGGAGGAGGCCACCCAATTAATAGCCAGCCTGCAGGCACGGGCCGCGGAAGTCCTGAACGCGGTACAGAAAACGGGGGTGCCCAAGGACATATGGGAGGCCCTGGAGAATCGTTTTGGAAACCACCGCTTAGCCGCAGCTTACCGCAGCCAGCTAAAGGTAAGATCGCAGCAGACAGGGTAGACGCTGCAGGAGTTCGCCCTGGCAGTTGAACAACTGGCTAGCAAGGCCCTAGTCGACCTCCCACCAGAGTTCGTATCCCGGGAAGCTGCCTACACATTCGTTAACGGGGTAAGAGACACGGAGATTCGTCAGCGCCTAATGTTCGGAGATTATAAAACCATCCACGAGGCACTAACGTCAGCATTAAGGATGGAGGCGGCCAAGGTAACAGCGATCCCGACGTCGAGAAAGAGGAGTGTCCCCTACACCGGAGACAAAAGACCAGCCGAGGGACGCCGGCGAAGACATAGTGGCCTGTTTTGGGGGTGTGGACAGCCCGGACACCTGGAGAGAGACTGCCCACACCAGGAAGAGCAGCCGGAAGAACGATTAAGGGCTGTCGTGGAGAGGGTCACGTCGGCGCCATCACCACAATCCCCTCGAGTTACAATGCGCGCCGACAACCGGCGTATGGATGACAACCTCATCACGGGCGGTTGGGTGAGAGGGAAACCGTGCCGCGTGCTCGTAGACACCGGGACGGCCGTGACCATCGTCAGACTTGACGTGGCCAAGGGTTTGCCGACGAGCAGGCCGAGCCGACCATAACAGCTTGTGACGGCATCGGGTGAAACCTTGCCTGAGGAGAAGGAGGCCCTGCTGTAGTTGACCTTGGGAAGGAGTGCAGTACGTCTGTGGGTGTTCGTCGCGAAGGTGGCTGAGGAGGTGATACTGGGATTGGATGCCCTCAGTAGCCACGAGGTGACGGTCGACGTCAGCAGGAAGGTCCTGTGGCTCAACAGAGAACAGGTTATACTCCGTCAACCCAAAGAGCGCCTTGGAATCTGCAGGGTCACCTTGAACGAAGACATGGTTGTCCCCGCGAGGAGCGAGGTGATGGTGACGGTGCGACTGGAAGGCCAGAGAACCAGGAACATGATGCTGGACCAGAAGACGCCTGTACATGGACTATGTGTAGCCAGGGCATTGCTGCCGTGCCGAGAGGAGGTGCCAGTGAGACTGCTAAATCCAACGGACACCGACCCCGACGTCCAGGCCGGGACGGATTTGGGAACGTGCGAGCCCGTGATGAGCGTAACAGCAATCGACAAGTCACAGGAGCCGGTGCCGACGCAACACCTGGGTCCCCGGCTAGAAGGCTTACTGGAGAGGGTGGCCGACCACCTAACCGCAGAACAACTGGAGAAATTTCGACAACTGCTGAGGCAACACCAGCGCGTCTTTAGCCAAGGCGACATCTGAGTGCAGAGGGTCTACTCCCATTAGCCCTGTCCCCGTAGGAACAAGACCCAGGCCTCTTTAAACCAGGGAGTATCCGAGCTGTCCCAAAGAGCGCTCGGCGTCCTCCGTGGGGCTTTCCATTAGGGCAAGACCTAGTTTCCTAACAAGCCCCCCCCCCATCTGGTCCGAGGACACAAGACGGGACGGAAGTGGATACGCCACTTACGCGCGTCAACACTCAAGGTGAAGACTACCGATATGACCTCGGTGGGGCCGCCTGGTGATCTAGCACACCTTCTACTAGCTGAGCAGGCTAGTACCCGGAAACTTAATGGCTTCCCTCAACCCCGTCCGAAGACGTACCCAATCTCCCATGGGTATCGGGAACGCACTGCCCCCTCGAGACCAACCCATTCCGAACAACTCCTGAAGGAGGGGCTCGGCTGTTCGGCCCGAGGTTCCTCTAGTAACGTCAGAGGTACCACGAGTGCTAAGGGTCCGCAGCGCCCGCACTTTGGCAGCTGAAGGGGACGGATCCCCTCCCCTACGGGAAGCCAAGGCGACAGTGACTACGGCCGCACAGTTAAAGTGCTTCACCGCATCGACCACCGGGGACGCCCGGCCTATTCGGCAACCACCTATACGCGTTCCGCTGGCGAAGCATGGGCGGTACGAGATATGCTGGAAGACATGAGGTCCAGAGGAGTGACTAAAGAGTCTGACAGCCCTTGGTGTTCCCCTGTAGTCTTGGTGACGAAGAAGAACGGCGAGCTGCGCTTCTGCGTGGACTACAGGAAGTTGAATGTTGTCACCCGGAAGGACTTTTCCCTTACCCCGGATTGACGACACCTTGGACACACTAGCTGGTGCACAGTGGTTCTCGACCCTGGACCTGAAGTCGGGCTACTGGCAGGTAGCTCTAAATCCGAGAGACAAGAAGAAGACCACACTATTGATAGGCCAAGGGCTCTGGCAGTTCACAGTTGTGCCCTTTGGCCTGTAAGGTGCTAGTTTTTGTTGGGCAAACTCGGCGAAGACGTGCTTTCAACTTTTTGAGAGTTCTGACGTATTAGACAGAATTTATTGTGCATCCCTGCTCCAGAAAAATCAATCATAAGCACACCCTCTGCATCCCAAAACACTGACGCCATAACTTTCCCTGCCGACCGCTGAGTTTTGAATTTTTTTCTTCGGTGACGTTGTGTGATGCCATTCCATTGACTGCATCTTTGATTCAGGTTCAAAAACATGAACCCGCGTTTTGTCTCCAGTAACAATTTTTTCCAGAAACTCCTCTCCCTCCAAATTGATGCGCTGCAAGTGTTCAGTGGCTATTGTTTTCCTTGTTTCTTTGTTTTGAGCGGTTAACATTCTTGGTACCGAACGTAAACAAACTTTTGAGTAACCCAGTTTTTGAATAATCGGAATCACACTGCCTTTACTGAGGGAGGTAATGCGATATAATTCACCTGTTGTTACCGGGCGATCACCACGAATGATGTCATCGACTCGCTGAATGTTACATGGAGTCACTGCAGTCACCGGCCTGCCGCTTCGCTTTTCTTCTGCCAATGGTGTTTGCCCTTCAGCTTCGTTACAGCGATGAACCCATCGTCTAACAGTCTGACATCCACCGTTGCATCACCATACACATTTTTTAGCCTTTCGTGAATGCGAATTGTCGTTTCACCTTCCGCAGTCAAAACTTCAATCACAGAACGCTGTCTAATACGGATGCCGATGTCAGTCATTTTGCAAGAGGATGCAGTGTTGCCACCTATTGACTTAGGAAGTTACTACTGCAGGGGATTGGAGAAGAAGTTTTGAGGAATTGCGCCAAATTCAAAGTTTCCACATAACTTACTTATTTAAGGAAAAAAATAGGAGGCATTACTTTTTGACCCACCCTCGTATATTCTGATACTAATGTGGCAAACACTTTATATGGAACGAGGAAAGGTTTGAAAAAACGAGGCGCTTGCACCGAGTTTTTCAATTCTCGAGATTGCGTTATGTGCTTACCACATGTGTGTTGCACACTAATTTTTGCAATATGTGTATTTATATCAATCTGAATTTTAATAGTTAAGATATTAGCTGAAATATTAATAAATATAACTGAAGATAAATGTTAGATTTTAGAACGTGCATCGCCTATATATGTTGATATGGAGAAATACTTACCGCATTGTGCGGAAATGTCAACTTATGATGCATTGCAGCAATAACAACAATAGCAACAATATTAGTTACATAGTGCAAAAATTATTTAAACGAACTTACATGTGAAGACGCTACAACGCAGTGAATGTGTGAACAACTTATTTCTGTTTTTAAAGTAGGCTAATACAGATTAACTGTGAATATTTTTGTTGAGGTAAGATAACTCGAACCCTTGTTTATGTTACGAGTGTTGAGAGGATAAAGAAAGGGGATCTGCGTTTCTTCCTATGTGCTGCTGGGCAACACTGCAGTACTCCACGTGAAGAAACAGATTACCTTCATGTATCTTCTTTTAAAAATCAAACTGTAGAAAATAATCAAAATCTCTGTGCAGTGATTTCATAAGGAATGCCGCAGGAGTAATTGATAAGAAGAAACTGAACTCAAAAGGTAGTCGTTTCTATTCACATCAATTCGTCTTCTTTAACGTTATATCAGTGAGTATAAAAGCAAACAAAAAATTGTGCTTTGTGATTGAATATTGTTGTTTTACCTGGATAAACTTGGCGTAGAGCGGCAGACAAGCTCCAGGTGCAGACAGAGATGCCCAGGATTGATAACAACACAGCTGCCCACATTTCTGGTGAAAATGGTAGCAGTGGAACAAAGAATCCTGCTAGCAATTTGGGTCTGGGCACGACCAGGATGGCTGCACTTTGAACATATGGATAACTGTGACAAACAATACATTTGTTAGCTAACTTTGGATATATGAACACACATTTAGTTTGGACATTTGATCATAATAAAATACTCAAAAATCTTGTTTCCATAGCACTGTAAAATATTTTGGATATTTAAGAGGCACTGTTCTCTACTAAAATGCATATGGAATGTGCAATCTAGGACGTTCATAAATTATTTTTCGCCATCGTGCCTATGTGGAACTTACTACTTCTTCCAATTTCCACTCCATATTACATTCGAATTTAATCCCTTCTTTTACTTCTCTCTGTGCAACTTACATGTGAAGTTCAGGCAACTTCTATTAAAACCACTTTTTGACTGTTAATTAACTCTAAAATATGAAGGAGAAACAGCAAAATTGACTGGCATTTATTTTCCATCACCTTTGTATTGTTTTTATGGTCACCTCGTAGGAATATATAACTTAATCAGTTATATGCCAAGCTTATTACGTGGATGGCGTCCTTCGCCTGACCGGTTGAAGAGATAAGAAGGAACGCTTGCGAAGCAACGAGACACCTAACTTTATTCTGAAACCTTCTTTCTCTCCTTCCAGAAACTTCCAGAAACACTTGCGGTGATATTTAAGGGAGAGTGAGACTCTTCAGTGATTTTGTGATACAAAGCGTTAGTTACGAAATGAGGTTGTGACGTACAGTGATTGTGCTACTCCGAGCAATTACAGAGATCTTGTGTTCGACGCTTCGGTGAAACGGATGGAAGAAGGGGCTGCAACTTTGGAGGACGTTAATTTAATATGCATGGAGAAAAAAAAAAAGAAAAACTACATACTCGTATATACAAATACTAGTTGACCACGATATCAGTGCACTTGGAGTAGAAAGCCCTTCTTTTGTAGACAAACTGTAACATTTTCAGAGGGAAGTTAGGAGCAAGGCAAACATGGTACTGCATTTGCATGTCTCAGCTCACCAGTAAGTGCAACTTGGAACGGCGGATATTTCCTTTACCCAATTATTCCGTATCTGTTTAGTTCCTCTTTCCACCGAATACATTCATATCGTCAGCAAGTAGTACAGTAGCACAGGACAATCGACATAACCGTGTAATTTGTGGAGAAATTACAAGTAGAACATCTGACTCGACAGTTTCCTTGGTCAGCCATTACATAGATACTAAAGAAGCACAAAACTCAATGACAAAGGATGGAGCTGGTCAGTGAAATACCCAATAAGAAGCTTTCTCCACCTTGTATCACTCTACAGTAATACGCTGTGAATTTAAATTTTAAAACCACTGATACAAATGTCATTTGCGTCAAGCGTAGTGGTACTTCGAGATAGGGAAAAACCTTTTCATGAATAAAGACTTCATTTTGGAGTTTTCAGTCCAAAAATCAGACACATACATTTAACTGCTTTCAAGATAACAATAATGCTTAGTTTGAACTAATGTTTTATAAAATTAACGCGGCGCAACTCTTGCTATAAAGAGTTTTCTGCTTGGTCTGCGCAAGTTTCGTTATTGGAATCAGGATAAGGCTTTCAGGATAATTTCCTTGTTCATTGGAATGCATTCCAAGTTACATTTGCTTGTGTTATAGTCTTCTTCCTCGTTCTCGCTTTCAACTTGTCTGTACCTTTCAACAGCGCAAATGGAGTTCACAGCTCAGCCGCCATCGAATTCTGTGCCTGCTTTAGTGAGCGTTATGTTCTGTTTTTGTTTGTAATTTATGTCCTCCAACGTTAAGTCATATCGGACGATGAATGGAATGGGTGAAATGATGCTCAAATGAGTCCGGGGTCCACGGAGCTTAGACCTACCCGACATTCGTCTATCAGGATAAGGGAAAACCCCGGAAAAACCTTATCCAGATAACACCCTGACCGAGTTTCGAATTCGGGACCTCTTGAACGTGAGGCAGATGCGCTGCCATCTACGCTACCGAGGCTTGCTATGTTCTGTTACATGTAGTGGCGAGGCGTGACTTTCAAAGCGAGGGAACCTCAAAATAATAATTTTCATTAAAATAAGACAGAATAATAACAAAGAACTAAAGCTATTCTTCAGTACTCTTTCTATTGTACAGTCAGACGAAGGCCCTTCTTGCATCGCAAGACCGATCACACAACAAGAGACATATGCCTGCTTTCCCTCTCCACTCAGATGTTTCAATGTTGCCTAGAGCTGGCCCACATCGTGTGAACTGTTAGACTAAAATGGTGAAACTATGCAATTCCACGCTTTTGCTAATAACTTAAAACTTCACAAGAATCTCCTATTTGTCGTCATTAAATACCAATGTACGTAAAATACTATTGGTAATATTATTGAAATATACTTACAGTTGTATTTAAAAGCGCTACTTAAACACAAATTAAACTTATTTGCACGATACAGCCTTCACGTAACAAAATCTGTCAGTGCTTCCTAACTATCGAAGAGTAGCGATTGCTTCCGGAAACCTACGAAGCATGGTAAACCTACGAAGGCGTAAATGCACGTACGAAGGTGTGTGACTGCGAGGGTTGCGTAGTTTCGGAAATCTGGTTTGCAGAAATATAGAACAACCTTTGCTACACTAAAAAGACGTGAAATTGACAATCAGCTGTCTTCAAGGCTGACTCGGTGTTTTGTTGCACGAAAACAAATGAAGTCACTGAGGTACACTTCAATCGTCGACTGTCGCAATAACCAACAACTGCCGCTCTAACACTCTGCGGGGTATTTATATCCCCCAGCAATTGTTTCTAGAATTACGCAGACCTACCGAGAAATTTCTCGGCAGCAACAATGGACCGAACACTCTGGAACCTCTCTCTCTAGTACCCACGTGCCGGTTAGGGATTGCGGCAGCAGCACAACAATGCCATACGGTGACAGTATTGAATGAGCTCGCGGGACCAGTCACTTGAATCTAGGTAGCTGCCAAACAGTCCGCTGACCGCGAATAAATTTAAAAAATGTATGCAGAGCAAATAAAATATTGTTTGGCATGAATTTTCTTATTTTTTCTTCTGAAATTCTAGAGGAAGCGGCACTTCCACCACTTCATTGCACACTTCGCCACTGGTTACAAATTGAATGCTTACGTTAGCGTAAACTTGGAAAGTATTAATTTTTGACGTGATTATCTGAAACGGTTTGAGTCTCGCAATCATTCGAAAATAAAGACTAGATTCTTTTCTCATTCCTCTAGGTAGATTTTCTTTAAGGTTAACTATCAAATTATGCTTACTTAGAAAATGTATAGCTTACGTGAAGTCGGTCCAGAGCCACTCGTAGTACCACTCCAGATACATAGCAGCAAATCCAGCGTCTGCCTGTCCAGTCAGGACAGCTCCAACAATCCCATTTCCAGTGCCGTTTTCAAAAATGGCACCCCAAAAATTATATGGGTCATAGATAACCTCCAATGTGCCATTGAATTTGTTCACCAGCTCTCTGAAAATGAGAAATTCTATCCCATCGTATATCGGGGGGTCATTATAGTGATACATGATGACAAAAGGGTCGTATGGAATGGCGATAGCTATAAGAGGCTTGCCTTGTAAGTCGAGTATCTTATCAGGATAAAGGTTTGCACAGAGAGCAAAGAATCCTTGTGGTCTGAATTGCATCCAGATGTCTAGGAATACTTCCTCTGAAGGGTTAAGACCAGTCAAACTTTGGGTCACGATTTCTATGGCTAAGACCATGTTGTTGGTGTAATGTTGTTCGAGAATTTTTGGATGTGAAAGATGTACAACCTCTCTATTTTTCTTCTCTTTGAAGCTCAAAGAGAGATTTTTAATTAATTTTCTTCCTTTCTGTAATGCAGCCTCTGTTCTGTCAGATTCATCTTGGAGCTGTAGACTTGTATCAGCACAGTACAACTTTCTAAGACTAAGTGCTTCCTCAAGAGACACTGGTAAAGAAATGCTTGTATGTATTTTCGCTATCAGTATATTAGGCATGAGATCCAACTCTTTAAGACTCAAGACTTCTTCTGCGAACTTATCCATGTATTTTGTTTTCATACTTGGAATAAACACGTAGCTTCTTGGAACCCTCTGCACAGTCCTCGCTACAGTTCTTGAGAAACTGTACACAATAGCCCTTGGGTTCGGAATCTGGACGATGTACCCCATACAACGTGCATCTAAAGTTTTCTCCAAAAGGAAGTCAAACGCCTGTGCACCTTCTCCAAGAGTTCGAGTGTCCGTAGTGTTGTTGTCCTCGATATACAGAGCATCTTTTGATTTATCTCCAACAATGATACGCATTACAGAAGGTTTGTTGATTTGCACATCGCTTAAGGGTTCTAAATTTTGTGATATAAACACGATACAAGGATATTCTTTGAAGTAAGTTTGTGTTATTGTTTGTATCATTTTATGGATAGCCAAATCCAATACCGCTTCAGTGTGCACGGTATTTGCAAGAAAACCAGCTAATAACACAGTGAGTATATTGACCAGCGACATGCTCTGTTTAGCACACAATAAGATGACAAGTTCTGGACGAATTGTGACATATTATTCCTTTAACAAAGTTTACTTACCAGCAGTATTTAATACTAGTTTAATAATGAACTACAAGGACCATGTTTTCTACTGTTTGATTACTTAGGTGGAAGTTTGGAAACCATTAATAAGAAACAACTGGAGTCATTATCTCGCACTGACAGACGAACTTTCCTACATTCTTTTACCAAAACTTTGTGTTGCATGCCAGGCGACATTCAATAATAAATGATGATGCTACAAACTTATAGGATATCGGTGTCTGCAGTTGTATTATGTAATATCGACTCTTACGTGATTGATATGAGATATTATAAGAATATATGTTTTCTTTTTGATCTCTTGAAATAAAACAAAAGCTTTTATATTACTTTGTAAAGGAAATAAATATTTGGTGACCCCTAGCTCCGGTAAACTGTGGGTATTAATATTTAACAATAATGAGGGAAGGACGCAAACAAACCCTGACTGACCATTTTTACCTGGTTAAATGTTAGAACGAAATGAAAAAAGATATTTCACTATGAGACATGTGAGTTATCTCAGCACTTCATAGTAACAATACTGCAGTGGCGTCTCGTGCCGAAAAAAAAACAGCGCGCTGCGGGAAAAAGTCCATGCAACTCATCTAGTTTCGAAAGATGAAGTCCATGCGCCGATGTTTCTTCACGGTATAAACAGAATTTCTAGTTCCTTTCGCTTTTTGCTCAATTTTTAAATCGGGTATTGATTGCCCTAATATTTTCGTACTAAACCTTTCTTCTCATTATTTATTGGTTAAAGTTTTCGTAATATTAAATTACTAATACACTGAACAAAGCGAATTTAGAACACCTTTCACACTCACACACGAGATAAAGAACTTGATATAGCCACTAAATAACGTTACACAAAGAAATACTTGTATACAATGCGAGCATTCCAACCACGTTCACTTGTTATGGTCGCGGGAATCGTGCCAACATGATAGGTGCATCACAAACAATCTGCCCTCCGATTTTATAACCATTAGGTATAGGATCTGTTTACGTAAGAAGAATGGAATTATTTTCTAGAACTAAAATATAAAGCAATAATCGATTGTTAAATGATTTTCAATGTATATTCAAGTTCTACAGCTATAACTAAGTGGCCCTGCTTCACCGTGCAGCGAATGATCACCGCGCAACACGCAGATGCAGCACGCATTTGTGTGAAAATCTAGGGAACTTAGGAAATCAGGGAGGCAAGAGCGGATGGTTGTACGCATGCGCAATAATTGATTACCGAGCTTGCGCCCGCCTCGGTAGCGTAGGTGGTAGCGTGTCTGCCTCACGTTCAAGAGGTCCCGAGTTCGAATTATGGATAAGGTTTTTTCAAGGGTTTCCCTTATCCTGATAGACGAATGTTGGGTAGCTGTAAACTTCATGAACCCCGCACTCATTTGAGCATCATTTCACCCATTTCATTCATCGTCCGATATGACTTAACGTTGGAGGACGTTAACTACAACAACAACAAACGAGCTTGCTGGCTCTCAGCACGTTGAACTCAAGGATGCGTACTATTAGTTATGCGGGTGTTTTCCATGCATTAAGAGTTCATTATTGGTCGCACTCGATTTCCTATAATTAGAATAATGCATTGTTACTTACATGGTCTTTTAAAATTTCTACAATGTGATTTATAAAACAGAAAAGAGCGTGCTGCAGCGCTGCACCACGTAAGGACGAGCCGCCTCTGCAGTGGCCCGCCTCGGTAGCGTGGTGGTAGAAATGAAATGAAATGTGTAGTGTTTAACGCTCGCTTTTACTACATACGGCACCGCAGGTGATGACACTGATGATACACGAGATGAAGATGGAGCACCGGTGGAATGAGATGGCGGGAGAAACCGGAGATCCCGGAGAAAACCCACTCCAGCGCCATGTTGTTCACCACGTATCTCACTTTGCGGCCTCCTGGGAAGTGGTGGTAGAGTGTCTGCCTCACGTCCAAGAGGTCCCAGTGTGAGTTACCTGGATAAGGTTTTTCCGGGGTTTTCCCTTATTCTGAAATATGAATGTCGGGTAACTCTAAGCTCTATGGACCCTGGGATCATTTGAGCATCATTTCACCCATTCCATTCATCGTACGATATGTTTTAACGTTGGAGGACGTAAAATTAAAAAAAAAAAAAAAAAAAAAAACGCCCCTGCAGTATTGTCACTTGTAAAATACCAAGGAAAAAATGCTGTTGAAAATATTGAATCAAAATCTGCTGTGTGACATAGAATAACACTTTACCTGTACCCTAACTAATAGTAAGAGAAGTAAGGAGTAGGTGGCGTTTAGGAAACTCACACAACTGTCCATATCATTTACTATGCAATAGAATTGTTCATAAAAGGTGAACTATTGATGCATCAATTGTTTATCTATTATATGCAGTTGACGTGCTTCCTTTTGAATCTTACAATCTGTATGGGGCTAGGAGAATGCATTTCATACCTTTTAGGTCCATTTTAAAAACTGGTTTAAAACTTTTTGTATATAAGTATTCATGTTTTTACTAAAATATCTCACATTAAGCAATATCAACTTGGTTAAAAACACAACTGTCACATATTGTAATGAAATGATGCGGAAAAAGCTTAAAGGACGCTCTACTCGTATAGATTCCGAATAACAATTCAGTCCAGATTAACTTAATATTTTAAAAACAGCCAATCTACAAATATAGGTTATTTAACATTCATTTTATAGTTCAATTAGTTATGCGTTTTATTAGTAAGTTTTTTTTAAAGATATATTTATTTAATGTCGCCTAACAACCATGGTCTTATAGCGACAACTGTAAGATGGTAAAACAAATGTAGTATACAGTTGGTGAGTACAATTAACATTTTAGGAACGGTACAGTATAAACATATAAGTTTACATAAACTATACATTCGCCCGCCTTGGAAGCGTGGTGGTAGCGTGTCTGTCTCACGTTCAGGAGGTCCCGAGTTCGAATCTTGGTCAGGGTGAGTTACCTGGATAAGGTTTTTCCCGGGATATACCTTATCCTGATAGACGAATGTTGGTTAACTCTAAGCTGTATGGACCCTGGGCTCATTTAAGCATCATTTCACCCATTCCATTCAACGTCCAATATGACTTAACGGTGGAGGACGTAAATTACAAAAAAAAAAAAAAAAAAAAAAACTATACATTAAAAAAGAACTGAAGAATCGATATTGCACAGCACTATGTTCATACTTGTTACTTATTACTTATTAATTATAGTTATTCCCACTTCACAGAATACACCGAAATCAGGTAACACTGAATAGATTTTCATATTGAAGAAGTTAATTTACATACCCCCTTTTTTGTAATTTACGTCCTCCAACATTAAGTCATATCGGATGATGAATGGAATGGGTGAAATGATGCTTAAATGAGCCCAGGGTCCATAGAGCTTAGAACTACCCGACATTCGTCTCTTAGGATAAGGGAAAACTCCGGAAAAGCCTTATCCAGGCAACTCACCCTGACCGAGATTCGAACTCGGGACCTCTTGAACGTGAGGCAGCTATGCCACCATCTACGCTACCAAGGCGGGCTAATTTACAGTCTTGTAGAAATAAATACAGTTATTGTAGACTCTTCGGTTCATCTATCTAGCCACAGACAAGCCATCGCGCTCGGTTAATGTGTGTGGGCGGGGGGAGATATATAGAAAGACAAAAGAAATATTGCATGATTGCAACTCAAACATGATACCGCTTTCATCTTCAGTATGGTTTAAAATTATCTGAACTTTGGAATAAGAATGGCGATTTGAAATTTGTATACTTATATAAAATAAAAGAGTCGACTTCACAAAAAATAAAGCTAATAATGAAATATACGTAATAAATAATTACTATTATGAGCGATGCGTCAGACCAATCACATCGGTCGTAGAGTCGCCACTGAAAATATGCAACAAGCTTAGTTTTTCAAATGTCTGTCTCGATTAACATCACGTATAAGCGTCTTTAAGAATAGTTTGTACGAATGTCGTGTGAGTGTACACATCACACACACACACACACACACACACACACACACACACACACACACACACACACATACACACACGCGCGCGCGCGCGCGAGCGCACAGGTTTCGGGTTGAACGGGTAACAAACAAGTTTATTCAAATAAGACTTTCGTCTTTTCCTTTAACCAATATATCAGCGGCGTTGTTTCAGTGGCGGCTGCTTAAGAGTACAAAAGCACATATCCTCCCATTGAACGTTTAATACCTTTAAACAATAATTTTGGCATGAGCTGTCAACTCAGAATTTTTGACGCAAGCACACGTAAAACACAATTTTGAAAATTGTCTAAGTTGGTAGCAGGTTTTTGGCTGCTCGATATTTTTCCTGGATATCTACTTCTTACTGGAAAGTACTAAATGATGAAGTACCCCAAGGTTCCGTGTTAGGGCCTTTATTATTTCTGATCTATATAAACGACTTTTCACTTTATATAAAGGACATTGCAAGTAGAGTTCTTTTCGCCGATGACACTAGTGTCCTGGTGACCAGTACAAATTTAAACGAGTGTATAATTAAAATGAATTATGTTTGAGCTGTATGTCACGCTGGTTTAAAGCGAACAAATTATATGTGAATCTAGACGAAACAAAAGTGGTCAAACTTATAACCTGTAGTACGTCACATACTCAAATAGAACTCGGAATCAATTTTATCTTATTAGAAGAAATTGACAGCATAAAATTTCTGGGCCTTCAAGTGGAGAGGTGTTACATTGGAAAGCTCACATAAATTATATCTTACCTAAACTCAGCTCTGCCTGTTATGCTATCCCAGAGCTGGTTAATGTGAGTTCTACTGACACACTTAAATTAGTATATTATGCATACTTTAACTCTATTATGGAATACGGAATATTATTTTGGGGCAACTCAGTAAAAAAAAATCTTATGCAAAAGAAGGTTATAAGAATCATTACTAACACCCACAACAGATGCTCCTGTTAATATCGTTTTAGAAGATTGAAGATATTAACGCTTCCTTGCATGTATATATCCTCGATCCTAAAATTCTTTGTATGCAGTCGTGCCTTGTTTGCAACAAATAACGTAATTCACAGATTAAACACTAGACAAAAATATAATATCCATTATCCCAGTGCTAAACTTTCTTGCTTCCAGAAAGGTGTGTTTTATGAAACTATCAAAATATTTGGCGCATTTCTTAATGTTCTTAAAGAAAAAATTGATAATTTCGGTGCTTTTAAGAATGCTGTTAGAGAGTACCTTTGCTCAAAATCTTGTTATTCTGTACAAGATTATCTGAATGACAAATTATCCTGATAATGCTTCTGTAGCTCTGTAAATAATACCTAACTGTTCCAATGACAAATCATTACCAATAAATCTTTGATGCATGTTGAAAGTTTATTTTTAATGTATATGTATTTAAGAAATAACAAGAATGGTATCCATTGCAAAAAGGCTGAGACGTACTGGCATAAGCCAAGTGAAAGCTGAATTAAAAAGTGTTTGATTTTGTATCATATATAATTATCCCTGCTTTGTTTTCCATATTGTTGTTCATATTGCTGTATACTATATGTGTCTTATGTTAACTTTTGTACATATATATGGTATTAAACTTTATACATCTGGTTCACAGCCTTTTCTGGCTACAAGTGAACCCACTGAACGCAAATCAATCTAATCTAATCTAAAGATGGAAGCTCTCCTAATTTGGTAAACTGTTGGCTTTTTTTAACGATGTTTGTCACAGAATGAGCACGCACGTGACAAGCTTGTATCATTAATTCTCGACACTGAGCGAAATTTGTACTTTCGAAAATATCTTTAATTGGCATCTGTTTGAAAAAGGAATACACATTAACAAGAATACTTCTAGCCTGCTTATGTAAAATCTTATGAGTTGTTTAGCAGTTAAATGCAAGGCGCACCAGTACTAGGCTTGCTAAGCGGTATAGGTATTTACTAACTTTGAAAAGCACGTGTGCACTCTTAAAAGATCACCACTTTACTGAATGCAGGTTACAAAATGCAACTGCAGCGTAGCACGTGTGTGCTTTTCTAATGACTTACTTTCTAGTCAGGCGCCATATCTGTCCATATCTCTGAAACCAGATGTGCTACAAACATGGAGTTTGGACAGTATTCCTAAAAAAATAGCTCTGTAAAATGAAAAAAAAAAAAAAAAAAAACACTTCTGTAATTAATATCTTTTGTGCGCGCAAAGGAATCAGCTGTATGGTTCGGCAAAGTGAGCCAGTATCCGTGCTTAAGTGTACAACGGTGCATGCACCGCATTAGCTAGTAGTGATAGAACACCCACGCCTATCCCCGCCTTATGTTCATTCCTATTTTGTGCTTATATTATTCCCTCTTTAGCCACTACTATTCAGCATTTGCACTATTCACTGTTTACCCATTACTATTCTAAATGTATAATAATAATAATAATAATAATAATAATAATAATAATAATAATAATAATAATAATAATAATAATAATAATAATAATAATAATAATAATAATAATAATAATAATAATAATAATAATAACAATAATAATAATAATAATAACAATAATAACAATAATAATAATAATAATAATAATAATAATAATAATAATAATAATAATAATAATAATAATAATAATAATAATAATAATAATAATAATAATAATAATAATAATAATAATAATAATAATAATAATAATAATAATAATAATAATAATAATAATAATAATAATAATAATAATAATAATAATAATAATAATAATAATAATAATAATAATAATAATAATAATAATAATAATAATAATAATAATAATAATAATAATAATAATAATAATAATAATAATAATAATAATAATAATAATAATAATAATAATAATAATAATAATAATAATAATAATAATAATAATAATAATAATAATAATAATAATAATAATAATAATTATAATAATAATAATAATAATAATAATAATAATAATAATAATAATAATAATAATAATAATAATAATAATAATAATAATAATAATAATAATAATAATAATAATAATAATAATAATAATAATAATAATAATAATAATAATAATAATAATAATAATAATAATAATAATAATAATAATAATAATAATAATAATAATAATAATAATAATAATAATAATAATAATAATAATAATAATAATAATAATAATAATAATAATAATAATAATAATAATAATAATAATAATAATAATAATAATAATAATAATAATAATAATAATAATAATAATAATAATAATAATAATAATAATAATAATAATAATAATAATAATAATAATAATAATAATAATAATAATAATAATAATAATAATAATAATAATAATAATAATAATAATAATAATAATAATAATAATAATAATAATAATAATAATAATAATAATAATAATAATAATAATAATAATAATAATAATAATAATAATAATAATAATAATAATAATAATAATAATAATAATAATAATAATAATAATAATAATAATAATAATAATAATAATAATAATAATTAATAATAATAATAACCCTTAGAGGGCCAAGGCCTACCAACCCGACTGCCGGCCTCACGCCCACTTACGCACGGCAGAGTTGGGCGATCATCCAACCAATACGAGGAGGAGATGTGGTCAGCATCTCGGCCTCCCCCAGCCGGAATGTTGGTTTCCGTGACCAGGGTCGCTTACCTAGCGTAAGGCCCTCACTTTCCTCACGATGCTGAGTGGACACCGGTCCTATACCCGGGACCTAAACTCCGCACCACATGGGTGGGATAGAACCCAGGCCGCTTTCCGTGACCAGGGACCAAGGCATGCTGCCTTAGCCCGCTACACCACGGCGCAGGACATTCTATATGTGTACTTTTCACTATTTAGTCACTGCTACTCCGTATTTGCACTATTCACTATTTGACCACACCGTTCTATATTTACACTATTCACAATTAGTGCTTACAGAGATATATCTCCAGGGATTTACGGTCTCTTCTTTCTCTTGCTACCCTTGACCACTGCTGACCTGCATGCATCTTGAAGATGTGCATACCGTGGCCAAGTGTTGCAGTTATTGCAAATTAACTTCTGCAACATTCTCTTCGATAATAGTTGAGCGTTATCTCGTAATGCGACCCTGTAGCCTCGGACCTCCCCTTCTACGCTGTGGCCAAGTGTTCCGTTATACGGAAATTAATGCTATCAATTAAACAAGGCACACACAAACAAATCATAGGTTTGTATCACTCCGTGGGCACGTGGGTTCACAATAAGAAAACACAGCGCTACCTTTATAAGCCTTTCATTTAAAGGGACATACTTATTCTAAATAAATATAAGTAACATGCAGCGCAGTAGTCGCGGAAATTAATTTATCTTTAGGTCTTCTGCATCCCTCTAATCTGTGCTGGAATTTGTTAATATTTTTACTGGAAGTTCTAATCCCACCAACTGTAAATTTTTCTTTTCGTGTGCTGTAAATACTTCAAACTGGCACACCAGTAAACTCTGAGTATTAATTTCACCACGTTATCGATGGCAAATTGTGGATATTTCTCGCAGAATTTGTTAAACATGTTCAATATTATTGTCTTTTCGCCACTTCGTAACAGTTTGTCATGCTTATGTTTAACAACACTAACTTGTTCCGCCATGCTGATGCATACTGTTTTGTTGTTTCCTTGTTGCCTCCTCTCCCAGATGTCAGTTACGCCGTGTGAGTTAGGCTAGCTATAAATTCACTTTGTGTGTAGCTTTATAATCGAACTATGCTTATACTCTGTCTCACGCTAGTTTAATCCTGCTGTAAACAACAAGGCGGAGCTGACTCAACTCGCCACGTGTTAGACGGTACATGGACGCACACAAGTTTTGCAACACTAGCAGTATATATAGCAGCGCCAACTTCTAGACAATAAATAAATAGATTTGGGTTACACATTAACTTATTAAATCTATGAGTTGGTTCATTTCTGAAAAAATAATAATGAACTTTACTACATATAGCAGCACTTTTCGTAAAATCGTCGTATATCTCCTAGTGCTGTTTGTATTTAAGCGATTTTTCCAGTGTTCTTAGAGTTCTGGATGCTTGCTGTTCCATTCTAACACTATGTAAACTACTTACGGAAACACCAAGAAGATGACCAGCTTCTTTCTCAATGTTTTTATTGACGATTCCGGGTTTCTTTCTTTAAGCACCGCGAAACAGTGCGCGATCATTTGCCTCTCGCCACTTTTTAAAAGTTTACCTCGGTCGTGTTTCATTTCGGTTGAAGCACCAGCCTGCCCCATGATGAAAAGCTTACTGATTTTAAATTGCATATGCATAAGTGTTTTCGGGCTTGTGAGGTATACGAGATGTACAAGAAATTCAGTGTTAAATATCAGAAGCAACTCCACACTATAAACAATAACATCTTAATCAGCATGCAACTCGATACAGACCTAAATAACTTGTTTTTATTCAACCTCCATATACAGTCTGATTTTTAAAAGAAGATACGTGAAGGTCATCAGGCAAGGGACGCGAAGGGTAAGAAGGGAAGGTCGTTGCCAGATTATATACACTGGTGAAGGGGTGAATCACATACTCCTCAGCTCAGTTATCGCTAGTTGTATGCGGGAGACAGAGTTTGCCTAGTTGCGTGTGTATTCTTAGTTTACTTTGTTAAAACCCAATTAAAATATGTTTTTATGGAAGCAAGACGTAGTGGCGGTAGGATTAGAGGTGGACCGAGGAATCATGGCCCAGGACAAAGATCAGCTTACGGTTGGAGTGTTACATTGCATAGCTAAGCTAGAGAATTTGTCTGTTCTCTTAGAGAATTCTTCCAACAGGAAGATGAGAGTTTGCTCCTTATTAATGAACAGCTTATTCCTTTTATCCAAAAGCGACAGTCCCATGTCAGTAGATATTGCTTGTATGTAAAAGAATTCATGTGGGTCAAAATTCCGGCATATCGGCGGCGTTGATATGAACATGCCGATTAACAAAGTCGTTAATAATACTATATAGCGATATTAATGTGTACGGAACGAGGAAAGGTTTGAAAAAACGAGGCACTTGCACCGAGGTTTTTCAATTCTCGAGATTCCATTGTGTACTTATCACATGTGTATTGCACATTAATTTTTGTACTATCTGTATTTATATGAATCTGAATTTTAGTAGTTAAGATATTAGCTGAAATATTAATAAATATAATTGGAGATAAATGTTAGATTTTAGAACGTGTGTTTTTATGGAGAAATACTTACCCCACTAGAGCGGGAATGTCAACTTACGATACATAGCAACAATAACGCTATATGTGGAATATCAGTTACATAGTGCAAAAATTATTTGAAAGAACTCACACATGTGAAGACCTTACAACTAGGTGAATGTGTGAACAACTTATTTCTGTTTTTAAAATTAGGCTAATACAGATTAACTGTGCTTATTTTTGTTTAGGTAAGATAACTCGAACCCTTGTTTATGTTTCGAGTATTGAGAAGATAAAGAAAGAGGATCTGGTGGGCAACATTGCACTACCCACGTGGAGAAACAGATGACCTTCACGATTCTTCTTTTAAAAATCAGACTGTAGTTTCTATTGTTAGTTTCACAAACTGTTTGCCATGCCATGCCGTGCCATGTGGTGCTGACTGGTTGTATATAGCCAGAAGGTTTTTGCTGCGTGCCCACCCGTTAAGGGTTTTACCGCAGGTAAGGTAGATTTCGGGATGTTATAAGGTGAAATGTGGTTTTTTTAGAATGGTGTTATTTATGAGGTTACAAGATGTACCTAGGGGTTGAAGGACAGGATGCAACACCTTATACCCTGGTGTTTTTATTTGTATTACTTTGGGGAAATAATTTTGATGCCAAAAAGCTTGGAAGGATTATGTGGAGCTCAGCTTTAGCTGCTGTTCGGATTAGCTCCTAGGTTATCTCGGATGCCCGCAAGCAATGCGGGGTAACCGGTGCTGTCTAGAACGACGTCTAGTGGGGTCATAATCTCCCAAGGATCTGACAAGGGCGCTTCTGTGGTTGGGTAAACTTGCGTATAATTTTGATGCCCAGCGCCTAATTTCATCCTCCACGTATGGAAGACTCGAGGCCTCGTGAAGCAACCTGGTAGGAAAATAACATCCCACAGAATATATAGACCTGAGTCCTCTATTCTGTGCACGATGGAGCCATGCTAGCCAGCTGTCTGCGGCCATGCCCCAGATCTCGCTGGCGTAAAGCATAACCGGGATTACCAGCGCTCGGAAGAGGTATAACTTCATGCCAACTGGCATCGAGGTCGACCCCAGCATTGGATACAGGGAAGCAATTGTTCCTTGTACCTTCACCGCTCGGTCCCTGATGTGTTGGCGAAAAGTCAGACCCCTATCTAAGTTAACACCTAGGTACTGGACAGAGTTAATCCACTCTATCCTTCGACATCGGTAGCTGAAGTTGTGGCAGTCAGCGGGGGTGTGGCGCTTTGTAAAAAGTATGGCGTGGCTTTTGTCCGAATTAACTGACATCCGCCAACGCCTACACCACTGCTGTGTGAGACGGAGATGTCTTTGTAAGGGGTTGAAGGCTCTGAGAATGTGTTTGTCTTTTCAGAACAGGAGCACGTCGTCAGCATATTGTGCCATTTCGACTCGTGGCTCTGTTGGGAAATCTGCCATAAAGACGTTGAATAGGGTGGGGAATAGTACAGAGCCTTCGGGGACTCCGCCTCTCATTGAATATTACAATTTAAGTGAAGGGCTTCCTATAACACAAACATCTCAAGAAACAGCAGAGAACTTACACAATATTGACTCCCTTGTGTTGACACGTAAATCATGTAGGTCGTTATACCATTTGGACAGCATATTAGCCGTTTAAGTAAGGTATGGAAAAAGGAAAAAGAAAAAAGAAGAAGCGAGAGAACCGTACCAGACTATGCTACATTGTTCACATAAGAAGCGACATGCGACGGTCGATTCATTAAACAATCTTTTGGTTGAGCTTGTCGTTCCGAGATCGCGACAACATTCTTGGATAATTCATTTGTTTTTCAATAAAATTTCAGTATCTAATGGAAACATAATAAATTTACCGTCTTTTAGGTTTTTAAATACATATTTGTCTATAATTTCTATCTAAAAATTAGAACCTATTAGTTAATGTAAAAGAAACTTAAACGTTTTACTGCGTGATGCAGAAACAAACTTTAGGAACTTGTATATATTATAATTATACGTGTCTAAGTTGAGCAGTAGAAGACCAATCGTCGATCCAGATCTTATGTCGAGTACAAAGGGGCATGCAACGCATGTCCCTCTAATTATTGAACATATCATCTGTAGCTTGTTACTGGTCAGTTAACTAGCAACAGTTCAAACCAACAACCAATATACCTACTGCTGCGACGTACCCAATTCCCGTCTATGTAGCGCAGGTGGTAGCGTGTCTGCGTCACGTTTAAGAGGTCCCGAATTCGAATCTCAGTATGGTGAGTTATCGGGACAAGGCTTTTCCGGGATTTTCCTTAGTCTGAATGATGAATATGTAACTATAAGCCCCATATGGCTGACCCTGCAGCTTAACGGTAGAGCACCTGCCTGCTGTGCAAGGGGTCCTGGGTTCGATTCCCGACTGGGAGTAAGGATTTTTCTCCAACCAAGATGATCCCCATCTTCCCCAGAGTCATGGAAGCATGACTGAGACTGCGAATGTGTGTGATCTAATGAGTAAAATACAAAGTACAAGCAACCCAACGTATACGAGTTAAGACCATCGCTATATCTTCCGAAAGAGAACAACGGCCGATATGACCACTACAGTTAAAAGGCCGGGTATAAATGGAACAAAGAGAAAAGCCCCATCGACTCTAGGCTCATTTGGATATCATTTCGCTCACTTCATTCGTCGTCCGACATTACTTACCGTAGCGCGTAAATTAAAAAAAGAAATCCCAAAATAAGAAGATTTATGGGGCCGCAAGTATTCTCTCGCTGGTCCCGGGCCGCGATCGTCAAAATCAGAGTAGACCAGAGAAAACCCCCCAAAAAACCCATGGGTCAGGTAGGTCGGCCAAGGGAATCGAACCCTGGCCACTAGTCAACGGGTGTCAGTTCGGAGTCAAAGGAACCTGACCCTCCCGCCCACTAATGACCGTCATACATCTATCTCCACACTTCAGAAATGGAACACTGTCGTTGAGGACCAATAGCAACCCTGATTTTCTCGAAGTGACAGTCGCATGTCTACTCCACGTGGAGTCTCAGTTGCAAAAGTTCCAACTTCCGGTTGTTCTGTTTCATTACGTGCAGAAATTCTTTGTGTGACACGATGTGGAGACCGGGGGAGGGAAATGCAGTGGTAAATGCAAATGAAGTAGTAGATAACTTTCAGTCACGTGAAAATAATCAAAGTGATCACAATAGTGTGAATAACTGGGCCGAGTTATATTACTGGAAAAGCCTCAAAAAACAAAGTTATAACGGGAAATCTTTCTAAGCAAATTCAAGCGCTTGTTTTGAACACATATAAATATGTGCTGAAAAATAATCTTGGTAAGGGGTCGTGCAATGAACCTGATAAATTCTGGGTATTCACAGATATACAGTAAGAAATTTGTGACTAAAGGACTACCAAAGACGCTGATCAACAGTGAAAGCAAAAGGAAACCTCTAAAGTAGATAATTTTGCATTCGATTTAATTCATCGAGATATTTATAGATTCAATGCAAAAGGGAGAGCGCCCACCTTAGACGAATTGGTTGCACATTTGCAAGAAATCTGTGATTGTCTTTATGGGCACTGCACTTTGCGCGGTCCCCTAAAGGAGCTGGATTTCAAATACCGAACTTTGAATATGATAAGGGTTATTATGGAATCCAGCAGAATTGTAGCTTGGTGATAAATATTTGTCAAAACTAAGGAAGTTTCGCAGTAATGGACATAAGATAATTTATTTAGACGAAACCTCGTACGATAGCCATGACATATTGAGAAAGGTGGCGACCTTGCAGAAAGGTCTGGGGGAAGGAGGATCGTGGTTGTAAAACGATTATAAGGGTTCGTCAAAGAAGTCGGCCGACGTGCACACCAGTTAACTAAACAGACTTTACTTCTGCTTACTCACAGCACCTAATTCGATCTTCCTCCCAGGTGCTATGTTTATAAATAATGCTGAGTTGATATTTATAACCACGTCTTCAAACTTAACTGGCTGTTCAGGGAAATAAATGTAAATGTCCTTGACTTTATGAAGCATGAGACAATGAATGAAGTGATATTTGACTTTGATTGTTCTGCACATGCAGTAGACCGCTAACCTCCTGATCAGCTAAGTATAGTGGCCTCGTCCATTGAATCCCACTCGGCGTCAAAAGCTTTTCCTTCTGACCACGCCTCCTCATTATAAGGGTTTTCCACCCTTAAACATATGGGTGGTCCTTCATAATACGTTCACCAAGTTAGAGCGCTGTTGCAATATTATTCTTGTGTCCTCAGAAATTATCTTAGACTGTGCAAACGTGCTTCCTATGTGTGTTAATTCAGCTTATATTTATAGAGTTAAATAGTGTTTTACTTTGTATAGCTTTATAAATTTATTAGTGTTTAATAGTTATTGGCGATTAGCACTTGAGTAATTTAATTAAGATGTGGAGACCGTGGGTATCGAACCTAACATGGATATGCTAATATGGATTTCCATTCATACTTGTAATATATATCTAACAGTATTTCTAAACTTTCTCGAGTTTTAAAGCGTTTATGACATTCAATTATTATGCAGAATGTACGTGATTATTTATTTAAATTGTGTTTAGCAGAAGACCTCCCCCCCCAAAAAAAAAATACACTGCTTAACTTTATTCAAACTTTTAAACTTAGCAGACATCCTTGTAAAAAGCTTCGAAAATTTGAAAAGAGTAATAGAGTTTCCTTACTAATTTCTCTTTAATTCCTTGGTTCGTTTTTTTTTGTTTGTTTGTTTGCTTGTTTTACTTTTGAAGTATTTATTGCTTTGTTAAATCAACTGAAATTCGCCACCTGTAGCTGCCATAGAATAAAGGAAAATGTTTTAGGTTAAATCGGCTCACAATTGCAATAAACAAAGCTCCAGCGTGCAATCTTTGCTTATAAATTATTATTAACTACCAGAATATCCAAAGTGCTTCTTTAATTCGCAAGTAAATATCCCTCGCAAATTCACGCACACTGATGCAGTTTAACCCTTTTAAAATTGTAATGGTGTTTTACTAAACTTTCCTTAGATATTATGTTAATAATACGCATTTACTTTTTGTACGTAATACAAGTACTATACCATAACAACATAGGTAATATATCTCTTTTCAGTTATTTTATAAAGAGTTGTAACATTATGTATTATGATAGGAAACATTAATCATTTAAAATGTATTTGAAAAGATCAATGTCGATTTCTTACAGTGAATTCTGCTTTATTTATTTATTTATTTATTTATATTTTACCTCTAAACGTTATTTTAAACAACGGCAACCCTGGGTATTCTCAGCTGTAAGCACGTGCCTAACATTCTTCACCTCTGATACCGGTTGGTGTATCCTAAGATGTTTATGACATTGTGGTTAGGGAGAAGAGCAGTTTTTCCCTACAAAGAGAGCCGGTTGAGGATGCTTTAAGCGCGGTCACTATAACTCATGTCGCTACGTATCCATCACCATCGCAATGAACAAACATTCAACGCTTTGCAAAAGTGAAACATGCTTTCTGTTCCATCTATATGGAAATGTTAAAAAAAAAAGAAAAAGAGCACTGCTGGGTCACGAGGAACATACTGGTTTAAGAAAACCATTTTTAATATCATTTTTGGGTAAGCTGCGACATCATCGACATTTTTTATAAAACATTCCATATTTTTACTTTGTTTACCACGCACATAAAAAGAAAAATTTAAGAATTCTACCCAAAATTCGAGCTAAAAATGAAAAGCAGTTTAATAACAGATTTTTTATTTAAGTTCAGCATCTTCCAAGAATGTAACACATATTTTCAATTAATCCTCCTATCAGTCCAGATATTTTATTTAACACATTTTTCAATTTTCTTAAATAAAAATGGCTCTAAATTTTTTGATCAAAATAAATACTTATACAGTTGCAAAATTACACCGACAAGTTTGGGAGCTGATAGACAACCTGTGCTCCAAGCGAGGCATTCCCGGGAGGAAGGTTGAGGTGGGAGGAAACAGAGGGCGGCCATGACAGTACAGAAGGCAAGGACCCTACACTTTAACAGTTGGAAACTGCGGCAGCTCACCCGATTGCGGTCCAGACCGGGCTCGGAGACGTCCTACCGGAGAAATGTTTACCATCCCGCCATACAGCGCCGAGATTCCGCCGACACTTCTACCCTGAAACAGACCACCAGATGAGATCTGATGTGAAATGATAATATACATGAAATGGAGAGACAAGAAATTTGGGGGATGTAACTAACCCACTCAGCATTCGCCTGGCAACACGGAGAAATCTCAAAAAACCCATGGGTTAGTTATGTGGGTCATGGGAATCGACCTCGAAGCTCCCGAATGCTGGCCACAGACGAAACCATTACGCATTACGCGTTTAAGGTTGCAGTTGAACATGCGAATGAGAGGAATAACAATTATTTGTTTAATAAAGGTAATTAAGGTCATTTTGTAAACTGATTTAAAATCTCTGATTTCATTCGTGTGATATATATCACACATTAAAATGCAACAATAACACTAAATAAAGGTTAAACTACGTACTCAAGTTAACTGGAAGATCCTTGCTTCTGTCCAGTTTCACTTGTCATCTTTAAATTTTTACTACCTCTTATGAAACAGCTGTAGTTTACACAGACGTAACTAAACAGTACATGAGAAGGGGAATACTAAGATCTCAATTAAGAGGACAAGTTTAAAACTATCTATTTCTAATGAGATAATGAAATATTCCAGAGGTGAGGAGGGGTTTGCGTGTAGATTTAGAGCAGCTCTGTCCAGTGTGGCGCCCGCGGGCGCCCTTATTAAGCCAATTTTTATTCTGAGAGTTTCTAATTTAAATCATAATTCAGTACAAAATTACTTTCTTGCGAACATATTAGTATACACCCATGACCATGAAACTTGCTTTTGTAAACTCGAAACTGTACCTACTCTTTTATTTCCTCAACGAATAGTAGACCTGGATGCAGAGTCACTTCAATCCCAACCAAGGTTTATCGCAGTAGTTAGTTCACTCTACTAAACATCGCTGCTGGTAGCGATAACGAAAAGGTTGGTTTGTGCATAGTTATAACGATAGGAACGAAGGAGTCAAGCTTTTATAAACAAACATTGAGTATAAATTAAAAGATTGTGAATGTATTACTCGACACAGCGTTGAGGCGCAAGTCGTATTGACCTTCAGGTGACCAGCGCTGTGATCGTCTTTTATCGGGTCTTATCTAGTCGATTAGAAGAGTGAAATATTAGTTGGTTACGAAACACAAATAGAGCGATCATCGTGTATGTGCGAATTTTTGTCGATACGCTTTCTCGCTTTGCCATGTAGTACACTGGACTCATCGCGTATGTGCGATAAGCTGATGTAAACATTTCTGTGTTGGGAATTTTTGTCGATACAATTTCTCGCTTTGCTATGCAGTACACTGGACTCACCGAGTATGTATGATAAGCTTAGGTAAACATTTCTGTGTTGCGAATTTTTGTCGATACGCTTTCTCGCTTTGCTATGTAGTACACTGGACTCGCCGTGTATGTGCGATAAGCTGAGGTAAACATTTCTGTGTTGCGAATTTTTGTCGATACAATTTCTCGCTTTGCTATGTAGTACACTGGACTCACCGTGTATGTGCGACAAGCTGAGGTAAACATTTCTGTGTTGTGAATTTTTGTCGATACAATTTCTCGCTTTGCCATGCAGTACACTGGACTCACCGAGTATGTATGATAAGCTTAGGTAAACATTTCTGTGTTGCGAATTTTTATCGATACGCTTTCTCGCTTTGCTATGTAGTGCACTGGACTCACCGTGTATGTGCGATAAGCTGAGGTAAACATCTCTGTGTTGCGAATTTTTGTCGATACGCTTTCTCGCTTTGCCATGTAGTAGGTTCACTGCTGTGTTTTGTATTGGCTGGATGTTCTTAATATAATATGACTAAGAGACGAAGAACCTGCAGTTTTAATAGTGATTGAGAGCAGCAGTATTGTTTTGTGAAATTCAGAGGAAAACTCGTGTGTTTACTATGTAACAGGAGTGTGTCTGTTCCCAAGAAAAGTAATGCAGAACGTCATTTTTCGGCAAATCATACAAACCTTATCAGTGAATTACCGGTTAATTCTGAACTACGAAAACACAATATTTGGGACTTAAAATGTAAATTAACATTACAACAAAGTATATTTACAAAGCCAGTTCAGCAAAACAGCAATGTGACAATGGCTTTTTACAAAGTCTGTTATGTGTTAGTGAAAAGAAAAAAAAATACTTTTCAGTTACTGGGAAATAGAGAAGCAATGCTCAGTGGTACTCACTCTCTGTTCGATTGTCTCAAAGATAAATCTGCACTTATGTTTTTTATAAGAGGACTTCAATTGTCTCACCAAACTATTGGTAGACGTGTTGAACAGATTTCTAAAAATTTAGATCTCAGTTGTATCAGGATCTGCAATCATGTGAATATTTTTCGTTTCAGTTTGATGAAAGCACTGATACTTCGGATACTGGACAGTTGTGTTTATTTATTAGAATGGTCTTTCCTGACTTTACAGTTAAAGAGGAATTTATTTAAGTGCTGCCACTTCATGGGCGTACTAGGGGAGAAGACATATTTAATGCATTCCTGAAATTTGCCCAAAGCAGTAGTATTCCATTTTATAAACTTGTTGCTATGACAGCAGACTTCAATGACTGGAAATAATAATGGGTTTCTTGCCCTTTGTGCTAAAGATGATTAATTTCCGAAATTTATTTCTTATCAGTGTATTATCGACCAGGAAGCCTCATGCGGAAGGGTTTTTGAAGTTCGAGCATGTCATGAAAATTGTAACTCGTGTAGTAAATCACATCAGGTCATCTTCTATACGTCACCGATTTTTCAGAAATATTTTGAATATAACAGTTTCTGAGCATGGTGACGTAATTCTTCATACAGACGTAAGGTGGCTTAGTAGGGGTGAAACTCTGGAACGATTCTGCAGTCTTCTGAATGAAATAAAAGATTTTCTGAAATCATCGCCCGGGCTATATTGTCAAGAACTTGATGAGATACCATGGTTCCTAGACTTAGGTTTATTGGCAGATATCACCTCAAAATTAAATTAACAAAGCCTCAAATTGCAAGGGACAAATCGCAGCCATGATCAGTACTGTAAATGCTTTTCGGAGGAAACTAAACTTATGAATTTAACATTTAAAATGAAATTCCCTATCACATTTTCCCCACTTTGAAATCAGTTATGGAAACAGTAAATATCGGCGAATGTGATATATCATTTGGACAGCATCTTGAAATTTTAGTCACAGAATTTAGTAACAGGTTTAGTCAGTTTTCAGCACTTGAATCAATGACTATGTTTATTAGTAACCCATTCGCTTCAGTTGACGTTACTGAACTTGGAGGTGGGATATGTGAAATCTTAGAAAATTTTAATCTTTAAAAATTAGAAATAGAAATTTTAAATCTTCAGGAAGATATATCTTTGAAATCTGTTAATCAAGTTCAAGCAATTTCTGGACTCTGATGGACAGGAATAGATATTCCATCATTGGTACTGTTGCTTTAAAAACTCATTCCCTTTTTGGCTGGACATATCTTTGCGAGGTCTCATTTTCGTCTATGGCATCATAAAAAAAATTACAGATCCAGTTTAACAGACTCACATCTGGAAGACGCATTAAGAACAGCTTCCTACAGCTTCACGCTGAATATTTCTGCGCTTATGGCAAACATGCACTGCCAAACGACACATAAATTATGTAAGTTGAAACCTAAGCAATTTAAAATGTAAGTCCTTGAAACACTTTTACACCGACACATGTTTGTAGTGGGTGGTGGTGGTGGTGGTGGTGGTGGTGGTGGAGGAGGAAGTGGTGGTGCTGGTGGTGGCGGTTGTGGTAGAAGTGGCGGTGGGGGTGGCGGCGGTGGTCTTGGTGGCGGTGGTGGTGGTGTTGGCGGCGGTAGTGGTGGTGGTGGAGAAAGTGGTGATGCTGGTGGTGGCGGTTGTGGTAG
>JAUKNK010000377.1:30000-37500 GCA_030765055.1 Mantis religiosa | reverse complement strand
GGGGTCATAATCTCCCAGTGATCTAACAAGGGCGCTTCCGTGAGTTGGTAAAGTTGCGTATAATTTTGATGCCCGGCGCCTAACTTCGTCCTCCACATATGGAAGTCCCGAAGCTTCGTGAAGCAACCTGGTGGAAAATAGCAACCCACAGAATAGATAGACCGTAGCCCTCTATTCTGTGCACGTTGAAGCCATGCCAACCAGCTATCTGTGGCCATGCCCCAGATCTCGCAGGCATATAGCATCACGGGGATTACCAGCGCTCGGAATAGGTATAACCTCTGGCCAAGCGGCATCGAGCTGGACCCCAGCATAGGATACAGGGAAGCGATAGCTCCATGTACCCTTGCCGCTAGGTCTCTGATGTGTTGGCGAAAGGTTAGGCCTCTATCCAATGTTACTCCAAGGTATCGGACATAGTCCACTCTATCCTTCGACTTCGGAAGCTGAAGTTGGGGCAGTCTGCGGGGGTGTGGCGCTTTGTGAAATGTATGGCGTGGCTTTTGTCCGGATTTACGAACATCCGCCAACGCCGACACCACTGCTGTGTGAGATGGAGGTGTCTCTGTATAGGGTTGAAGGCTCTGAGTATGTGCGGAAATTAATCGGTCAACTTCTTTCGAAGTCACATCTCGCACATTGGTGAATAGTTTACGCACATGTACTCAGTGTATTTATCGCGTATTATGCTAATATGTGATAAATTAATTGCACTGTAAACTATTCACGAGTACGTGAGATTAGGCTTCGAAAGATGTAGAATTCCATCAGTCGCTGAACACGGTTAGGGAAAGGGGGTGGACGTTCCATAGCTCGGTCGAAATAGAAGCTTACTGTATTGCAGACGAAATCATTAGTTTGCTTTGGTCGCACCCGAAAGATCAGGAAGGGCGCCCTAAGCAGGGTAAAGGGGGGAGGGGCGGACTTTCCATAGTTCGGTCGAAATAGAAGCTTACTGTATTGCACACGAAATCGTTAGTTTTCTTAGGTCGCACCCGAAAGATCAGGAAGGGCGCCCTAAGTGGCTTCAATCCCCATCACGGAGTTGAGAATCTGGTATTAATCTGTGCATGATACATAACTACTAAAAAACAAAACACACTACCAAGAAACAGAACACACCCCACAAGACAAATGCAACTTAAATTCTCAACATATATAGAAACACAAATCAACAACCATCGCTAAGGTCCAAATATGCTGGAGCTCTTCACTCTGACGGTGGCTGCGACATATCATTTTGCTGTGTCAGTCCTGACTTTTATGGCACTTCATATCTTTTGGAAAATGCAGGAGATGAAGAGGAGCATACGACAAACCTTTGTTGATCATCATTCTTCTGTACGCCCTAAAGAGAATAGAACGCAGGGCTTTCTCTATCTGCAATTACCATAGGAATTGTTTCATGAAGACTGCAAAACCATAACCCCGACCGCAAATAACGTTCAAAATGTACCCAAATGTCAAGGTATGGTTTCTAAAAGTACAATCATAATTCTTAACTGCTGGAATTAACACAGAAAAAATCCATTATGTTCTCGGTTCATTAGACAGTGAAGTAGCCGATCTTATATCCGAGTTCCTCACAAAACCAAAGTCTGATATTCCCTACTCAGATCTTAGAAAACGTCTAATCAAAGAATCCGAGGAATCGGAGGAACGAAATGCAAAGAAACTCCTTACAGAAGTAGAACTAGGTGATAGAAAGCCTTCTGCACTACTACGAGAGTTAATATCTCTCGCCGGAGATAAGGTATCTACCGAAATTTTCCGTATAATTTTCCTTCAGAGATTACCCACGAATGTTAGAGCCATTTTAGCCTACCAAAAATTCATAAGAACGGAGTACCTCTTAGACCAACAGTTAGCGCCATTAAGTCCCCAACGCACTCATTGGCGGGTTTTCTAGCTAAAGGTCTCCAAAAGCTAGCTGGACAGACGTCTTCTTTCGTACGTGATTCATGTCACCTGTTAGAGACACTGAGAAAAGTCACCCTTGAACCACATCACATACTTATTAGCTTTGACATACGATCGCTTTTCACTAAGATACCAATCAAGGATGCTCTTGTTATAATCCAAGATAGGATAAAACTCCACCAGTAGCCAGAAGATTGGACGGATCTAGTACGACACTGCCTTGAAAATAACTTCTTCAGCTTCAAAGACAAAATATACCAACAAACAGAAGGCACTGCCATGGGTTCGCCGTTATCACCAGTAGTAGCCAAGCTCTTCCTTGAAGCCTTCTAAGCCTCTGCAATCGACACAGCAGATTTAAAACCGGCCCTCTGGATCAGATATGTTGACGATACGTTTGTAATCTGGCCACATGGAAGAGACAAGATCTTGGATTTCCTGAACCACTTGAACAGCTTGCATCCTAATATCCAGTTCACCATGGAGCTGGAAGAAAACGGCAAACTACGCTTCCTGGACGTACTAGTAGAAAGAGAGGGAACGAAACTGAAGTTCTCAGTATACCGAAAACAAACACAGACAGATACCTAGACGCCACATCTTATCATCCGCCATCCATTAAACGAGCAGTAGCCAACACACTCTTACACAGGGTCATCCGTATATGTGATCCAGAGAAACTACCTGGTGAATTAAACCAGTTAAAACAAGTTTTGGAAGCCAATGGATATCCCAAAAAGCTATATGAAACACCTACAAAAAAAGAACAAAACACAAAAAGAAACCAAAACCAAGAAGACAGCATGGCGACCTTATCTAAAAGGAACATCCGAGAAAATATGAAAACTACTTAAGAAACATAACGTCCAAACTAGATATCAGTCCACCAGAAAACTAAGATCATTCATGCGACTGGTTAAAGATAAACAAGACCCTCTGAATGATGCAGGAATTTATAAAATTGACTGTGACTGAGGTGCATCATATGTGGGACAAACGGGCAGGTCAGTGACGGTCAGACGACAAGAACACATAAGAAGTCAAAAATTAAATCAACCCGAAAAATCAGCACTCACAGAACATGTCATAAACACAGGACACCATATAGATTTTCATCAAGTACAATTACTAGCTAAATGAAATAACTATAGACATAGAGTGATTAGAGAAAGCATTGAAATATTCAAAACACATAATAGTTTAAATAGAGACAACGGCAGACCTCTGCACACTGTCTGGCAGACACTGACAAGCGCACGCGGATTGGGCACAGTATGCGCCAATAGGGGTAAATGGGCGGGCCGATCGCCAGAACCTCCGAGGGATAAATAAGCGCGCATCGCCTCCACCGGCTTCCACTGATAAGGCCTATTATCACGTATGCAGCCCCCGTGTGGGGATACGCTGCAAAAACTCACTTACACAAATTGCAAACGCTACAAAATCGAATAATCCGAATAATAATGCAGCAACCGCCGGTAGCACCGGCCAATCTGTTGCACAACGAACTAAGCTTACACTCAATTGAGGAATTTATCAAAAGACTCCGCTTCAACGTATATAAGCGCAAAGATAAAAACACTAACGCACTAATACAGCAACTAGGTACTTACGAAACCGAATACAATAAACACAAGAGACCACTGTCCATTTTTGATAGGACCATAGGGATGGGAGACCAGAAATAGACATCCAAGAGTATCTAAACACTCTCGTAAGACTTCCATAGAAGTAAGATTACCCATGATTGTACACCACACCCTGACATTTGGCAGTTCCACAAAGTCCTTGCTCTTAGTCAAGGCGGCTCTGGTGGGGAGGCAACCCCTTCCCCCACACTTACACGACATATCGCTATGAACAATGGTTATGATCAATCTAATCGAACAAATTCAACTTAGAATTAACCTCATACTAGACGCAGCATACGCGCAGAACTAATAATCATACATATATACACACTAATTTTTACATGTAAAGATAATGCATGACTAACGCTATCTTAGCGACCACCACTAGCCTTAATGACAGGTTCTACCCTCTCAGGGTAGACAATACATTAACTAAGAACTAAAAGCTAATGCAATTAAAGTAGTACAACTCACACATGACCATTTCCTCCATAATTGAGGATGCAACCACTATGTTAGGACGGTGTTTCCTTTGGAAACGACACTACACCCAACTACATCCCTCACCACGAATCCGCGAGGGCATATTCAGGGCTTCGGCCATGCTTATGTCCTAGCATCCAATCTCACCTTGGTTAGGCCATACGGCCAACCTCTACACGCTCTCCATGAATCCGCAGGTGCATATAGCGGTCTTCTTCTTCTTCTTCTTCTTCTTCTTCTTCTTCTTCTTCTTCTTCTTCTTCTTCTTCTTCTTCTTCTTCTTCTTCTTCTTCTTCTTCTCTTCTTCTTCTTCTTCTTCTTCTTCTTCTTCTTCTTCTTCTTCTTCTTCTTCTTCTTCTTCTTCTTCTTCTTCTTCTTCTTCTTCTTCTTCTTCTTCTTCTTCTTCTTCTTCTTCTTCTTCTTCTTCTTCTTCTTCTTCTTCTTCTTCTTCTTCTTCTTCTTCTTCTTCTTCTTCTTCTTCTTCTTCTTCTTCTTCTTCTTCTTCTTCTTCTTCTTCTTCTTCTTCTTCTTCTTCTTCTTCTTCTTCTTCTTCTTCTTCTTCTTCTTCTTCTTCTTCTTCTTCTTCTTCTTCTTCTTCTTCTTCTTCTTCTTCTTCTTCTTCTTCTTCTTCTTCTTCTTCTTCTTCTTCTTCTTCTTCTTCTTCTTCTTCTTCTTCTTCTTCTTCTTCTTCTTCTTCTTCTTCTTCTTCTTCTTCTTCTTCTTCTTCTTCTTCTTCTTCTTCTTCTTCTTCTTCTTCTTCTTCTTCTTCTTCTTCTTCTTCTTCTTCTTCTTCTTCTTCTTCTTCTTCTTCTTCTTCTTCTTCTTCTTCTTCTTCTTCTTCTTCTTCTTCTTCTTCTTCTTCTTCTTCTTCTTCTTCTTCTTCTTCTTCTTCTTCTTCTTCTTCTTCTTCTTCACTTCATGGCATAGGCAATCGAGTGCCTGTTCCGCCTTCGAAGTCCTCCAGCCATCGTTTCATGGGTCTGCCCACCGATCTCCTACCTTTAGGATGATACTGTAATATTTGTTTTGTAAGTCTATTATCTGGCATTCTTTCAACATGTTCCTTCCATTTTTGTTTGAGACCTTTTATCATTCATACTAAAAATGTCCAGCTCTTCTCTTATATTTTCATTTCTTATTAAGTCCCTCTTCGTGCAACCTTTCACACTTCTCAAGAATTTCATTTCTGAAGCCTGTATTTTACTCTGTTGCTTTTTAGTTAACGTCCAAGTCTCACTTCCGTATGTCAGTATAGGTACAGCCATAACTTTGTAAAACTTTAATTTTCTTTTTTGCGTATTTTGTTTCTAAATGTTCTATTTATTGTTCCACATACTCTTTGAAATTTGCATATTTTATTGTAGACAACATATTACTTGTCATAACTAACATCAGTTCCCAAGTAGTTGAAATGGCTTACCTGTTCAACGCAACGATTATTTATAACTATTTTTGTTCTAATTGGCTCTTTCCCAATGAATGCCATTACCTTTGATTTTATAAAAGAAATTTTCATGTTATATTGCTCACAAAGTTCACTAAGTTTAAAAATAGATTTTTGCAGGGCAGACTCGCTATTTTGTATAATAACTAAGTCGTCAGCAAACAATAAAATATTTAAAAAGTTTTTATTTGAAATTTTAAAACCTACATTCACTAGCTGCTTCCATTTGCACACTAGGTCGTCAATATAAATACTGAAAAGTGATAAAGTACACCCTTGTCTGACACCCTGATTAGCAATAATTTTTTTTTTTTTTAAATTTACCATTGTTCCTCACATTTATTTTTGTTTGGAAGTAGAAGCATTGTATCATTTTTACTAATTGTTGTGGGTATCCTCGTTCTCCCAATTTTGCCACATTTTGCATCGGTTTACCCTATCGAAGGCTTTTTCAAAGTCAACAAATGCCATATGCGTTTCTTTGTTAAACTCCCTATGTTTTTCAATTAGTTGTTTAACAATAAAAATGTTATCTACACAGGATCTGTCTCTTCTAAATCCACTTTGTTCTTTCGAGAGAAGGCATTCAGCTATATTCTGCAACCTTTTGTTTATTATTTTAGCAAATATTTTATAGGCCGTATCCAGTAAACATATTCCTCTGTAATTGCTACAGTCATTTCGTTTCCCTCTCTTAAAGATAGAGATAGTTTGGGCTGTAAGCCAATCTTCTGGGATACATTGCTTCTTCCAGCACATATTATAGAAATGCAGCAGTCGGAGCTTTAGCAATAGCCCCCCATATTTAAATAATTCTGCGTTTAATCCATCTTGGCCCGTTGCTTTCCTATTTTTAGTTTTTATGAGTGCTTCTTCCAATTCTTCAATTAAAATTAAATCTCCTTCATATGTGACGTTGCCTTCTGCGTTTTCGTTATTTATCTCCGCATTCTCATCATACCATAAAGCTTTGTAATGTTCTAACCACTTAGACTCGGGTGTTATACTTAAATATGCTGTATCTTTCTCATTTTGGTTTAAATGTTTCAGCAGTTTATATGCAAAGAGCTGTCTTCCATGTAAGTCGTGTTCCACATCTCCTATGAATTTATTCCATGATGCATCGTTTAACTTCCTCACCAAACTCTTAGCCATATTTCGTTTTGCCTTATATGCTTGTTTAGTTTCCTCAGTATTTAATTGTAAGTATCTATGATAAGTTTTCTTTTTTTCCTCGACTGCCTTTGCAATTTCTTCATTCCACATTCTTAGTCCCTTTCTTCTTATTTATTTCTTTTTACCTAGTACTTCTTTGGCAGCTTCTTCTATGCAGCCTTTTATATTCCTCCATTCCACTTCAACGTCATCGCTAGTTGTTATTTCTTGTAATCGTTGAGATAAGCGGTTCTGATATAAGTATTTGATGCTATCATCCTGTAATAAATATACTTTAAATACTTCTTCATTTACTTTCGTAGAATTATTCTTTTTCTTCCATCTAGTTAATAAAGCAATTTTAGCCACTACTAAGTAATGGTCTGAATATATTTCAGCACCTCTATATACATGTACATCTTGTGCTTGTTTGCTAATCTTTTTGTTCGCTAAAACATAATCTATTATACTTCTAGAACCTCTAGCACTCCAGGTATATTTGTTGATATATTTTTTTCTGAAAAATGTATTTTTAATTTTTAAATCATTTCTATTAGCAAACAGTATAAGTGAGTCTCCATTATTGTTTTTACGTTGCTCTCCATATACTCCCAATATTTCTGGGATCATATTATTCCCAACTCGAGCGCTCATATCCCCACTAATGATTACGTAGTCAGTTTTATTGCATTTATCCAATTCTTTCTGTAAATTTTCATAGAAATCTATTGTTTCTTCTTTCCGACCTTCTTCCGGGACATATACTCCTATTACTGTAAGATGATTTCTACATGTTTTAAATCTTACGCATATTATTCTGTTGTTTATATATGTATAGCTTTCAATTTTTGCTTTCCACTTTTGATC
>JAUKNK010000377.1:0-25000 GCA_030765055.1 Mantis religiosa | reverse complement strand
GAAATAATTTGTTATTTAACGACCTTTCGAGGTAGAGTTGTACTGTTCAGACATACATGAACCCTATTCTAAAACATAATTTTGTTTCTGGTTGTGCGAAACTCCAAAATGGTATTTAAAGTGAAGTCTCGATATAAACGTTCTTGGGGAAAATACAATATTTTCTTATTTAACGACCTTCCGAGGTAGAGTTGTGCTGTTTAAACATACACGAACCCTATTCTAAAACATGTTTTTGTTTCTGATAGAGCAGAACTCAAAAATAGTATTTACAGTGAACTCTCGATATAAACGTCATTGGGTAAATTGCAATAGTGTTTTGTTTAACGACTTTCCGAGGTAGACTTGTGCTGTTTAAGCGTACATGAACCCTATTCTAAAACATGTTTCTGTTTCTGGTGGAGCGGAACTGTAACATAGTATTTACAGTGAAGTCTCGCTATAAGCGTTATTGGGTAAAATGCAATATTTTTTAATTAACGACATTCCGAGGTAGAATTGTGCTATGTAAACATACTTGAACAATATTCTAAAAAAATTGCTGTTTCTGATGGAGCGGAACTCAAAAATATTATTTACAGTGAACTCTCGATATAAACATTATTGGGTAAAATGTAATATCTTCTTACTTAACGACTTTCCGAGGCAGAGTTGTACTGTTTATACATACATGAACTCTATTCTAAAACATGTTTCTGTTTCTGATGGAGCGGATCTGTGAAATAGTATTTACAGTGAAATCTCAATTTAACCGTTATTGGGTAAACTGCAATATTTTGTTATATAACGACCTTCCGAGGTAGAGTTGTGCTATTTAAACATACTTGAACCCTATTCTAAAAACATTTGCTGTTTCTAATGGAGCGGAACTCTAAAAAAGTATTTACAGTGAAGTCTCGATATAAACGTTATTGGGTTAATTGCAATATTTTGTTATTTAACGACCTTGCAAACTAGAGTTGTGCTATTTAAACATGCTTGAAAATTATTCTAAAAACATTTTCTGTTTCTGATGGAGTGGAACTCAAAAAGAGTAATTCAGGTGAAGTCTCGATATAGACGTTATTTCGTAAAATGCAATTATTTCTTATTTAACGACATTCCGAGGACAAGTCGTGCTGTTTAAACATACATGAACCCTATTCTGAAACATATTTCTGTTTCTGATGGAGCGGAGCTCTATAATAGTATTTACCATGAAGCCTCGATATAAACGTTATTGGGTAAAATGCAATAATTTTTTATTTAACGACCTTCCGAGGCAGAGTTGTACTGTTCAAACATACGTGGACCTTATTCTAAAACGTGTTTCTGTTTTTGATGGAGCGGAACTCCAAACTAAGGTTTCCAGTTAAGTGTCTTTGTAAAGCATTAGTGTAAAATGCAATAATTTGTTACGAAAAATTTTTCCGAGGTAGAATTGTGTTGTTCAAACATTCATGCAATTTATTGTAAGACATATTTCTGTTCCTCGGTTAGGGGATCCAAAAACTAGTATTTACAGTGAAATCTCAAAATGAAATTTTGAGTGCAATGCAATAGTTTGTTATTTAACGACCTTCCGATGTAGAGCTGTACTGTTTAGACAATCTTAGAAGTTATTATAAAACGTCCTTTTATTTCTTATCGCGGAGAACTCAAAACTAGAATTTACAGTAAAATCGCTATATAAAAGTTTAGTGCACAATGCAACAGTTAGATATTTTTATGACTTTTGAGGTAGAATTGTGCTGTTTAAACATACATGAACCCTATTCTAAAAAAACGTACTTGTTTGTGATGGAGCGGAACTCATAAATAGTACCTAGAGTGAAGTCTCGACAAAAACGTTATTGGGTAAAATGCAATATTTTTTATTTCACGACTTTCCGAGTGTGAGATGTACTGTTCAAACATACATGGACCTTATTCTCATACGTGTTTTCGTTTATGATGGAGCGGAACTGTAAAATAGTATTTACAGTGAAGTCTCGATATAAACGTTATTGGGTAAAATGCAATATTTTTTATTTCATGACTTTCCGAGTGTGAGTTGTACTGTTCAAACATACATGGACCTTACTCTAATACGTGTTTTCGTTTCTGATGGAGCAGAACTCTATAATAGTAATTACAGTGAAGTCTCGATATAAGCGTTATTGGGTAAAATGCAATACTTTCTTATTTAACTACATTCCGAGGACAAGTTGTGCTGTTTAAACATACATGAACCCTATTCTAAAACATATTTCTGTTTCCTATAGTGCGAAAGTTTAAAATAGTATTTACAGTGGTGTCGATATAAACGATATCGGGTAAAATGAAATAAATTTTTATTTAGCAACATTCTGAGGTGGAGTTGGACTGTTCAAACATACATGGACCTTATTCTAATACTTGTTTTCGTTTCTGATGAAGCGGAACTCCAAAATATTAATTACAGTAAAGTCTCGATATAAACGTTATTGGGCAAAAAGCAATAATTTTTATATTTCGACCATCCGAGGCAGAGATGTACTGTTCAAACAAACATGGACCTTATTCTAAGACGTGTTTTCGTTTCTGGTGGAGCAAAATCCTCTATAATAGTATTTACAGTGAAGACTCGATATAAACTTTATTAGGTAGAATGCAATAATTTTTATTTAACGACTTTTCTAGGTAGAGTTGTACTGTTCACACATACATGGACCTTATTCTAATAGCTGTTTTCGTGTTTGATGGAGCAGAACTCTAAAACAGTATTTACAGTGAAGTCCCGATATAAGTGGTTTATGGGTAAAATGCAATAACTTGTAATTTAACGACTTTCCGAGGTAGATTTGTAGTGTTCAAACATACAAGGACTTTATTCTAATAGGTGTCGTCGTTTTTGAGGGAGCGAAATTCTCTATAATAGTATTTACAGTGAAGACTCGATATAAAAGTTATTGGGTAGAATGCAATAATTTTTTATTTAACGACCTTCCGAGGTAGAGTTGTACTGTTCAAACATACACGGACCTTATTCTAATACGTGTTTTCGTTTCTGATGAAGGGGAACTTTAATGTAGTATTTACAGTGAAGTCTCGATATAAACGTTATTGGGTAAAATACAATATTTTTTATTTAGAGATCTTCTGATGTGAGGATGTAATGTTCAAACATACATGAACCTTATTCTAATTCGTGTTTTAATTTCTGATGAAGCGGAGCTCAAAAATAGTATTTACAGCGAAGTCTTGATATAAATGTTATTGGGTAAAATGCAATAAGTTGTTACTTAACGACCTTCCTAAGTAGACTAGTACTGTTTAAACATATATGGTCCTTATTCTATAACAGGTTTCTGTTTTTGATGGAGCGGAACGCCAAACAAAGGTTTCCAGTAAAGTGTCTGTGTAAAGTTTTTGTGTAAAGTGCAATAAGTTGTTACGAAAAAATTTTTCGAGGTAGAATTGTGGTGTTAAAACATTCATGGAATTTATTAGAAGACATATTTTGGTTTCACAGTTAGGGGATCCCAAAACTAGAATTTACAGTGAAACCTCAAAATGAAATTTTGAGTGCAATGCAAAAGTTTGTTATTTAACGACCTTCCGATGAAGAGCGGTACTGTTTAGACAATCTTAGAAGTTGTTATAAAACGTCCTTTTATTTCTTATCGCGGAGAACTCAAAACTAGAATTTACAGCAAAATCGCTATATAAAAGTTTAGTGCACAATGCAACAGCTAGATATTTTTTGGCTTTTGAGGTAGAATTGTGCTGTTTAAACATACATGGACCCTATTCTGAAACATGTTTCTGTTTGTGATGGAGCTAACTCTAAAATAGTATTTACAGTGCAGTCTCGATATAAACATTATTGGGTAAATTGCTATACTTTGTTATTTAATGACCTCTCGAGGTGGAGCTGTACTACTTCAACATACTTGAAAATTATTTTAAAAAAGATTATCTGATTCTGATGGAGCGGAACTCATAAATAGTACTTACAGTGAAATCTCGATATAAACTTTATTGGGTAAAATGCAATAATTTTTTATATAACGACATTCCGAGGCAGAGTTGTACTGTTCAAACATACATGGACCTTATTCTAATAGGTGTTTTCGTTTCTCATGAAGCGAAATTCTCTTTAATATTTTTGCAGTGAAGTCTCGATATAAAATTTACTGGGTAGAATGCAATAATTGTTTATTTAACGACCTTTCGAAGTAGAGTTGTACTGTTCAAACGTACACGGACCTTATTCTAATACGTGTTTTCGTTTCTGATGAAGCGGAACTCTATAATAGTATTTACAGTGAAGTCTCGATATAAACGTTATTGGGTAAAATGCAATAATTATTTATTTAGCGACTTTCCAAGTTGGAGTTGTTCTGTTCAAACATACATTAACCTTAAACCCCATGGAGGCACCTTTCTGGACAGCTCGGTAACTCACTGGTCGTCAGAGAGGGGGGGGGGGGGTCAGTCTTCACTCTGTGTGCATTTCCCTGGTAGATACTCTCGAGTTTACATGTAGATACAGGTTATGGAATCTAATAAGCATTTTCGCAACAATTTTCTGAATATAAGATTAATAAAAATTTCAGGTCAAGGTGTAGTAACATAAGATATTTCATGAGGTGTAGGCATCAGGATAATCAGAGTATCGTCGTGGTATACCTGCTAATCCTAAGATGTTTTGAGGGAAGAAGGTTAAATTAACGGACTTTTTATTATTCTTATAATTAGTTCTTATAATTAGTTCTTATAATTAGTATATCTGTGTATTAGTTTGTGTGTATGCATTGAGTATCTGTCTCCCTCTGAACACCAAAACTAAAATTAAAACTACTTCTCCTCCCCAAAACCTTTAAACCTCCAAAGGCTTGTTTCGTGCTCCAAATGCGTATTTCATAGGGTTATCCATCGTTTTAAGGCCTTCCTAGTTTCGTTTACTTTTAGGTCTGTGATATAATACTTTCTTCGGTTATCGTTCGTCATTCATTCTATCTACTAAAAAGAAAAAGAAACAGAATTCGTTTAAAAATAAAATTAATGTATTTTTTATCAAATTTGACTAAAGATATCACAAGTTTAATATACTGGTATGTGAATGAAAATATATTGTATGTATTGTTGGATTGTCCAAAAACAATTCTGCGTACTTCCCTCTTTATTTCTTGAATTTAGTATACTTTTCTGCAGTCAGAAAACTTTAATAAACCGATAAAAATACCAAGGCGTTAATCGTTCTGGAAATCCTCCTGAATGCGCTCTGGCTTCTGTCCTCTATATTCTATCACAAGTTTCTTTGTGTCAAACTTACAATAGTCTAGGTGTAGCCCTTGCACGACAGTTTTGACTATCGATGAAGGAAGGGTGTAGTAGGTACCCAGTTTTAGTGAGACTGGATGGAACAATTGCATTTAAGATAACGTATTGAACAACATGGCTCTTCCGTTACAAAAATAGAAGTATATCTGGCATCGTGGTGTTGAACAACTGCCTTCTGAGCAATACCTCCTCGTCATTTTCTTTGGCTTCGGACTTCAACCACAATTAGAGCGAAGCAAATAACTTCAGGAACATTGAACCAAATGAAATATGCCTTTACATTGTTGTAATTGTTTAAACTCCATGCTTACAGACGTGTGTAAATTATTAGCAATTTTCAGTTTTATGCTGGTAGTTTTATTTAAATTCCATCTGGTACAGCTATTAACAAAATAATTCTCATTTTTATAATGTTAATGATTACTTTATCATTCTAGTATTTAGTATGTCCCCCCTTAGCTTTTATTAGGGCAGAAATTCTTGCAGGCATGCCCTATATTGAAGTCTTACACATTTTGTGAATTTCTTCATCATTTTGCCACACTGACAAAGTTGTATTCAGCATTGATTCCTTTGTTGCTGGGTGAAAGCTTTTAACTTTTTTTTTCAAGACACTCCACACTGACTCACTGGGGTTCATATCTGGGCTATTAGCAGGCCAATCCAAAACAGATATGCCATGTTCATCAAAAATATTCATTACACACTTTGCTTTGTGGCATGGGGCACCATCTTGCATGAATATTCCATTTCCTGATGGAAACCACTCATTCATCATAGGCCTAATGCACTTTTTACCACTTCTGAATATTGCTTAGCATTCATGGTTCCCTCTACAATGTGAATTTTCCCCACCCCATAAGAAGAAATTCCACTCCATATCATCACTTTTGTTGGATGCTTCACATTCTGCACCACACATTCCTTTTTAAATGCTTCTCCTGGCCTCCTTCTGACGTACTGTGGGCTTTCTTCAACTATTGAAACCATTGTTTCATCACTGAACACAATCTGGAAACAAAATGTTTGGCTACAATCCTTGGAATAAAAAATAAAAATCATTCGGAGAAAAAGATAGCAAAAGCATTTTGAATGTCCAAAATGAATTTCTGAAAATAAAACAATCTATGAACTATTTTTATAAATTTGAATACTTTGCATACCTTTGCCCAGTCTTCAGATGTCCAGTCCTTTAATGTTTTTGTCCAAGCAAGACGTTTTTTCATCATCATGGGCGTTAGTTTTTGTTTTTTGCAAAGCCTTCTTGCTTTCAAACCGGCTTCAAAAATTCTTCGTCGCACTGTGCTTTATGAAACTGCACACCCATGTTCTAGGGCAACGGCCTGAAGTTGTGTAGAAGTCATGCTTCGATTTTTAAGCTGTTCTCTGACCATTACACGTTTCATACTTGAAGTTAACACTCGTTTTCTGCCACATTTGCCCACTCTTTGTGGTGAAGTCGCTTTGTTTTCATTCAGCTTACGTGCAAACTTTGTCACATAACTTGCACTTACGCCTACTATTTTGCTTATTTCCTTCTTTGTTTTTATCTTCAGCACTTAATAACACTTGAATTTGAGCTCTTTTGCGTGGTGTGACATCTTGGACCTTACCCATCTTCCTAACAGCAAGGTTTCGTAGCAAATGTGAGAGTAACCTTTGCTGTCCTCATCCCCCACCCTCAAAATGCTCAGAAAAGGATCTACCTGCCTGGGGATGACTTTCCTGGAGTGCCATTAGGTACCAAAATACAATACAGAAGCAGTGGTAATGAGCTACTGGGCAGAAGAAAGGAATTTACCTTTCACTGTGCAGTGAACAAAATGGGGAAAAATGAGCATAAACATTCTAAAGGTGAAAAATAAAACAAGATAGCCAGAAATATCTGCAAAATAGCATGCCAGATTTTAGAAGTAATATGTATTAGCCACAGGAACATTTAAAATAATTATATAAAGTCATGTGAGGCATGTAAGGCCTACTGAACTAGAATTAGAAGCATTCAAAACAAAATTGCTAGTAATTTGCACACGTCTGTAACTGCATGTTTGTTAGTTTATAGCTACAAAGGATGCATTCGCTCTGTTTGAAGTTAAATGTATGTAAATGCAATCACATTTTAGGAATTTGTTGAATAATTATATATCTGGTTTGTTCTTTTACGGTGATAACCTTATTAATAGTGTACTAACATTTTCTTACACGACCTAATCTGCAATGGTGTTTCATTATTTAGAAGAAACTATTAGTTAGTGTTAGGTAAAAATACGAATAAAACAATGGTACTAACGTTCGCTATCAATTACAAAGTGCAGTATATGCTTCATATATGATCTTTCTCCGAAACTGGTCGATTATGATAGGAGAAAATGTATTAGAAATGCTCTGAACCTCAATGGTAGTGCTTTTTCTTCCTTAAATTTTCGAAATTTATCGAACCACTTTTAAGTTTCCATCCAGGCATTATCTCCATGCAGACTTGAAACAAATCTCAAGAAACAAATGGGATCCAATGAGAGAAGATGTTGTTTGATCTTAAAAAGAGCAGAATAACCTCTGCAAATTAATTCTACTATGCTTGAGTTAAACAGGTAAAGGTGGCAAGCTTAGTGTAAAATAAATGAGCGCTAGATCTTGTAGAAGAAGAAGAAGAAGAAATGAAGAAGAAGAAGAAGAAGAAGAAGAAGAAGAAGAAGAAGAAGAAGAAGAAGAAGAAGAAGAAGAAGAAGAAGAAGAAGAAGAAGAAGAAGAAGAAGAAGAAGAAGAAGAAGAAGAAGAAGAAGAAGAAGAAGAAGAAGAAGAAGAAGAAGAAGAAGAAGAAGAAGAAGAAGAAGAAGAAGAAGAAGAAGAAGAAGAAGAAGAAGAAGAAGAAAAAGAAGAATTGGTGTCCTGTAACCCTCTAACAGACAAAATCTCTAATATTTACAAAGTTCCTTCTGAAGCAGACATGGAAAATAACTCGCCTTCACTGAACTATTCCCCACCAAAGAAATATTATCTCGATACATCTGTGAATTTCACCAGCATGACAATACGACCTTAAGTAGTGCATTAATTGTATAATTATTATAGTTCCATTAAAACGTGTATTTCTGCTGAAACATCGAAATTGAATACAGCACCTCCAATACTTACCTTACATAACAAAACAAAAAAGGGGTAGAAAATGTCATGTTAAAGACCGATGATCAGGTCTTCTTCTTCTTACAGTCAAGCTTATTTAGTTATATATTCAAATTTGTAAGGATGCTGTTTTCCTCTGTAGTTCAATCTGAGTTAATTGTGTTAATATACTTTCAATCCATACTTGTTTGTATTTGTAAAATACCTGGCTCTGAACCCCGTATACAAATAGTTCTAGAATATGAAAATATTATAACACGTTTTAAAATTACTAGTGTTATTATGAAATGTAAAATTCTCTTAAAACTATGCACGCGTTAATTTATAGGAAACGAACATAGAATATATAAACTCTCGCGGATACAAAGTGGACATTTTGTGTAGTATATAAGAATGCTTGGCACGCCAGTTTAGCGGGGAGGTCCGATGCTACAGGGTCGCTCTTAGGAGCTTATACTAACATTCGCAGAGCAGCTCTAATTCAAAATTTGGCGCGAAATGCGACACCAGGCCACAGTGTACGAAGTGGCACTAACCCATGTAGTGACCATGACCTCCCTTTTGAAAAATTTTACGAACATTTACTACTGATCCATGAATGACTATTCAAACATCTCCGGTATGCAGTCGACATTTGTATTAAGTGGTTTCATAAGTATGGTCCGTTTTTTTTTTTTTAATTTTGGAGTTTTGGGAAATTTATTGGGTTTCTTTGTTTTGGCAATGCTATTTACAGGACACCATGTCTACAATAGTGTTGCGTATATTGCGATCATGTATTACTCGATAAAGAGTTGAGGCGCATGGACCTTCCTCTCTTATCTGGTCGATTAGAAGAGTGAAATATTATTAAGTTGGCGTATTATAAGTTACGAAACATAAATAGAGCACTTGGAAGCTGTTTGTGTCCACCATGAGAGGTTAGCCAATTATTATACGCGACAGGTGTGCATAAGCATAAAAAATAACTTTAATGATTATAAATACACCATATATGTAGCCACGTAATTATTTGTTCTGTTTTCCAAAGAATGAAAGTGAGCTTAACAGCCCTATCTTCTGTAATTTCCATAAGGGTAAAAATAAAGAGAAAACCAACTACACTTTTGTTATTAAATGACTACCACAACTACAGGATATGTACGGTAATACAGCTAATTTTCTAATGTAATCAATCTGTACAACGGGAATAATTTCAAAAAAGGTGATTTACTCAAGTATTGAACATACCATTAGCAAAGTTCCGACACTTAAACATGTCTCACTGCCATTGTCTTTATTATCAACCTCGAGGTCCTTTTTCAGTAATCCATCCCTTTTACCAATAACTATCAGTTCTTTTAGTCTTTTAGTTAAAACAACTGACATTAATGGAAACGTTTGCTTATGATATGATTTCAGGAATATATGGTCTAAGTTTTTGAAGCGTGATCAATCTGTACAAGTACAAATAGGTCATAAACAACATAAATACATCACAATGTGAAGGTATACAAAGTTATGTGTATATAATTTTAGTTATTATTATAAAATACAATCTCTTATAAGTTCATTAAGGATGAATGTGAATGAAAATATTAATAAAAATAACGACGGTTTTAATGCCCTCTTCTTTCTCCTTGTCAGAATATTCAATCACGTTATATATGATATCTCGAGTCTGCCGATGTATGACACGTTACTGTCCAGAAAACATAATTATATCTGAACAGAGTGTACATATACTGGACTCGCCGTGTATGTGTGACAAGTAGGGCCCGGATTTTGATGAAAAGTCATCTTTTTTCTGAATAGTTATAGACGATGCTTATTTGAAATTAAGTGTATTTTGGAACAAATAGGTTAGATATATATGGTTTTGTAGGTCATCAAAGTGCTTTTTTCCAAATTTTTATAACACTCAGATGCATTCTCCGGTCATTTTCCTTCTTTTTCACGAATCTGTTGGGCATTTTCATCTGTAGCACATTCAAGAGGCCCGGGTTCGATTCCCGTGGCGAACCTGACCATGACCCATGGGCCTTTTGGATTTTTTTTTTAGAATAATCTGTGATTAAAAGTTCACTTATATATCTTTTGTGAAATAGTAACTTTCTAAGTGCAGTAAACATGTAATTAACACAGGTCAGCGTCCTAACAGTGCTGATGAATTTATGACGCATCAGTTCGAGGAATCGCTGATTACATCATGCAATATGCGTGGATTTCATCAATCAGGATTTCTGGATAGAATTAGGATTATTATGTGGGTCTGCCTCGATGGCGTAGATGGTAGCGTGTCTGCCTCACGTTCAAAAGGTTTCGAGTTTGAATCTCGTTTAGGGTGAGTTACCCGGATAAGGTTTATCCGGGGTTTTCCCTTATCCTCATAGAAGAATGTCGGGTAACTCTAAGCTCCATGAACCGCGGACTCATTTGAGCATCGTTTCACTCATTTCATTCATCGTACGATATGACTTCACGTTGGAGGACATAAATAAAAAATACTAGGCCGCTTCGTGGCAGAGTGGTTAGAACTGTCGACTCACACCAAGCCGGCCAGAGTGCAATACTAGGCGACCGCAAACTGAGATTTGAGGGGTGGATTTCCTCAAGATCCTCCGGATCCTCCGGTTTCCCCTACCATCATTCCACCAAGTGCTTCGTTATCCGTCTTTCCTATGATCCATTTCCCCCTCACACTATCATCCACTTCCCTCGCTCCCATACCAGGCGATAGGCTGGTCTCTCAAACCTGGTTCCTGTATCAGGCTCAGTGCTTTAGGCTTCCCTCGTCCCGAATTTTTAGATCAGTGGAACCCGAACAACTCCGAATACCAGGATCGGTGGGTACCGAAGCCGTAGTTTATTGTACCTAAACCCCAAGGAGGAAGGATGAGGTGAGAGGAGACAGAGAGTGGCCTACCCAAGAAGTCACGACAGCGCCGAGACTCCTACCGACACTTTTACCCTAAAATAGACCACCAGATAAGATATGATGTGAAATAGTAATGGAGATGAAATGGAGGGAACGGAAATTCGGGGATGTAATTAACCTACCCAGCATTCGCCTAGCGACCCGGGAAAACTCCCGAGAAAAACATGCGTCAGGTAGGTCAGCCACGGGAATCGAACCCGGGCCTCGGTAATGTGGAATATAGGTGAAATCTCCTGAACCATTCCTCTCGGTAGGCCACTGTGATACTTGATATGATTTTATAATGTTCCACTGTACACGATCAAAGTAGCTAAATAAATTTATTTAGTAGAGAAAGCAAATATTGTTTGCTAATTACTAAAGCCAAGAGGAATGTGCGCTCGCATATGATACAAGTTAGCTGGACTCACAGTATGAATGATGTCAGATGTACAGCACGGTTATCAAATGTACCTTATTCGAAAACAACGTAATGCAGTACACTTTCCTTTCAAGTGTATGCAGATGGAAGGTCAAGGCGTAGTATAACGCGACTGTTTTGTTTCCTCTCGCAGTGGGGCGGTTTCCATGCTCAGCGTATGCCTACCTGCAGTTGTTTACATGCCCGACCGATAACGTACAGTTAATGTGCAGTACGACTACGGAAAAACGTACTCCCTTCCGGACTTTACTAATTACCATAAATACTGTGACTTTGTGGGTTCGTAGAATTAACAGTCTTGTTTGCAGAAATTTAAAATCCTCTTTATTGCAGTAAAAATACGTTTTGAACACCCCTTGCAGCAGCAAAACTGACGTGACATGCAAACAGTAATCTTCAAGATCCCTCGTTGCTCCACCATACGTAAACTAATGAAGAAATTACTGCGGTACACTCACGATTACTGCATAGCTGCACCTCAATTATAACTTACTAGCAACTGACCCGCAACTTTAACACTGCACGCTTTTATGCCACATTCATTGTTCTAGAATGCAGTAGCCCGTTCGATAAGAATCGCGATGGCAGCGGGAAATTCCAGACTAACTTCTGTCTGTCTGTCTGTCTGTCTCTCTCTCTCTCTCTCTCTCTCTCTCTCTCTCTCTCTCTCTCTCTCTCTCTCTCTCTCTCTCTCTCTCTCTCTCTCTCTCTCTCTCTCTCTCTCTCTCTCTCTCTCTCTCTCTCTCTCTCTCTCTCTCTCTCTGCAAGCGTTCTGCGCTCGCCCACACGCCGTCTGCGGCTTGCGGCACTATCTGTCTGTTTCTTTCCTGCCCACGCGTGTCTAACACTAGCTTGTCACGACTCCAACGAAATAATGCGATCGCTGACAATACATAGAAGGTCAATAAAGTTTAAAGTCAGTGATTAAGCTTTGTACTTCAAGTTGACAGCATGTTTTCATTGATTCAGCCAAGAACCAAATTTAGTTTAGGGGAAAGCTGGAAGAAACCAATGTAATGGGTCGGGATGACTGGTAAATATATATTAACAGAGAATTCTTACAAAGCCCGCCTCGGTAGCGTAGATGGTAGCAATTCTGCCTCACGTTCAAGAGGTCCCGAGTTCGAATCACGGTCAGGGTGAGTTACCTGGATAAGGTTTTTCCGGGGTTTTCCCTTATCCTGAAAGACGAATGTCCGGTAACTCTAACCTCCATGGACTCCGGACGCATTGAGCATCATTTCACCCACTTCATTCATCGTCCGGTATGACTAAATGTTGGAGGACGTAAATTACAAAGAAAAAAAAAATCCTTCAAAAGTCGATTCCTTCATTTAGTTCATATTAATGGAGGAAAATGATTGTAGAAGTGAGTTTATATCATATTTAATTGAACGCACAAGCTAATTGAGGGAAATCTGTAAAAAATTGCTTGCTATATGATGGCCTTGAAATTGCCTACTCTTCGCACGACTCCGCATGAAACAATGCAATATAAACGAAGCACTTAAAAAAGTATTGGACATTTCAAAGCAACAAGGAATATCTCAAATTCTGTTAATGCTAAATGGAATATTGTCGCGAATGCATTTTTGCGACGAGGCGGCACGGCAAGGCATTCAAAGAGACGGGCAGTGCAGTGCGCGGATAAAACCTCGCCGAAGCGGTGAGGGGAAGGAGTTCGTCTTTCTTCCAGCGTCGTCTTGGTTGTTTGAGAACATTCCGGATAGTGAAAAATCTACAAAATGTAGCCCGCCCGCCACAGTGAGTCAGTTGTTAATTGAACTCGCATACGTGAACTACTGTGCGAGCTGTGTTGTGGTCGTTGACCTTGCAAGTTCTATTGAGTATGTGACGTAATTCTGGACTATCAGGTTGACAAAGTGTGTTTCTACGGAATTAAAGAGCTATTTTTAGTGTTTGTAACCTGGAGGGCTTTTAGTTCTACGAGCCCACAAAGCCACAACATACTATGTCTTAAAGAGATTTGCTATATTGTTCGTAAGATTTTGTCTATCACTAATGACTTACCAGTTCAAAATTGGAGCAGAATGTCGGAAACCATACAAAATATACCCGGTCAGTCATCTGCCCCTATTTATTCTTATTTATGCAACCCGCAGTTTAGAGTCTAGTGTGAAAACATTAACCTTTTTAGCACAAAAGCCGTTATTGCAGCTCTGACGTTCTAATCAGTATTATCGCAACCAGCCCTGAATGAGGACCAAGAAGTTGTGAAAAAAAAATAAACCACGGGTTTTCATGCATATAATACTATCAAGGCGCTTAATTATGCTTGCCCAAAGAGCGACATAGAATACGCAACAGCTGGCCGAGTGCGTTAGCTGCTCGCATAAGTATGGTGATGCAAGGGTTAGGTTCGAATCATCCTTTAGTTTTTTGGTTCTTTCTCCAAGTCTTTATTGTCTGTATTTTAGTTAATGATTTATTTGTTATTGCTACTGTTTCTTTTGTGAGCCAAAGACACAAGAATCACAATCCCATTAATGAGGAACCTACAGTTAGCTCACCACATATATTGTGCCGAGCTCACCCTACCGTCAGGCTGGAGAGGCTCTTGCCCTTCAAAGGGACCATACGGGCTATCTTTATCTTCATTTAGATTCATGTTTAACGTTGTGAGCCCTTATTATCTTTACCGTCTCTGATGTTGTAAATCAAGTTACGTAGCCGGCTTTCATTGTTTAGGAGTATGTTGACGACAGTAAATCGAATAGTTTTTGTTTCATGCTTATATCTTATGTTTCACTTTGCATTTGTGAATGGGCCAAGCACAGTACCGACAACGTACCGTTACTCATCCTCATAATTTTGATGGTCCTTCTCAAAATAGTCTCCCGTGAATGTGATGCACATGTCCCTGCGTTTCTGCCAATCTTCAAAGACATCCTGGGAACCATTTTTTAGAGATCTTTCAAAATCGCCTCCGCAGCCTTCACCACTGCTTCTGATGATGGATAATGCCTCCCATGAAGGCATTTCTTCAAGTTAGGAAACCGAAAAGAGTCACACAGGGCTAAATCCAGGCTATTGGGAGGGTGACTGATGCACTGCACGTTGAGTCTTACAGGATATTCAGCAACAACATTGGCAATATGCGGCCACGCATTATTGTGGTTGAGGCGGAAACTTCCGTCCAGCCTGGAAATAATTATTATGTAATCCTATATATATATATATATATATATATATATATATATATATATATTGAGGCGGTCCTTGCTCGTTAGGTACCTCGTTGAGCCCTCCCGGTACTCAACACCTCATATGAGAAGATAGGTGATGGGTGAGGTTTGCGAATGGGAGGTTTTCAACAGGTCGGGGATTTTCTCAGGGTAGATCTGCATGAATTGTCTCTTTTTGGGTTTCAGGTGGTGGGTGCGTCCGGACAGGGTATGGGTATTATAATTTAGAAGACACCACGACCGTTGGATGTGAAGTTTATTTATATAAGTAGTCCTCTCCATTCGTCACCGATATCTTGATGTTTTATATGTACCTGTGTACACCTGGTTTGTGAAATTCGATGGCATTGCTTCGTGCATTCGCGAACACGGACTTTGATTACTTTTCCTTACGTAGGATGTACGGTCAAGACCTGGCTGGCGCCGAGGGTCTAGCCTGAACAATGTCGGCAGGAGGCTCAAAGGAAGTACCTGTGAAGAAAGGTGTTCATTCACCTCGCAGTTTGGGTTGTCGTGTTTTCGATAATATATATCGGGATTGTTATGACAATACTATCCCTAACAGGGGCGGTATCAATATATATATATATATATATATATATATTGTCTGTACAGTATTTACGCATATTAAGTGTTATGTATGGTTTAATTACATATATCATTTTTCAGATATGTGTACACATGTAAAATGTTCTCGGCTTGTTGGCAGCTAAAGTTCTGTAAAGGGGAGAGGTGGTTGACTCTGTTTACCTGCAACCATTGTCAGCCGAACCTAACGGGAGCATCTTTTGTATACGCTAGGGTTCAAGGACCCAGAGCAACGTCTGTTTTAGAAGAAAGTGTGAGAAACCGGGAAATAAATAGGCATCAGCCGATGTTTGGCAGCCTTTTAGAAGGCAGAACACCACCAACGCAATAATTTGATACGAAAATTTTCTCCGAGGTAGAATTGTGTTGTTCAAACATTCGTGCAATTTATTGTAAGACATATTTCTAATTCTCATTTGTGGGATCCAAAAACTAGTATTTACAGTGAAACCTCAAAATGAAATTTTGAGTGCCTTGCAATAGTTTGTTATTTAACGACTTTCTGATGTAGAGCTGTACTGTTTAGACAATCTTAGAAGTTATTATAAAACGTCCTTTTATTTCTTATCGCGGAGACCTCAAAACTAGAATTTACAGCAAAATCGCTATATAAAAGTTTAGTGCACAATGCAACAGTTAGATATTCTTATGACTTTTGAGGTAGAATTGTGCTGTTTAAACATACATGAACCGTATTCTAAAAAAACGTACTTGTTTGTGATGGAGCGGAACTCATAAATAGTACCTAGAGTGAAGTATCGACAAAAACGTTATTGGGTAAAATGCAATAATTTTTTAGTTAACCACCTTCTTAGGCAAAGCTGTACTGTTCAAACATACATGGACCTTACTCTAATACGTGTTTTCGTTTCTGATGGAGCAGAACTCTATAATAGTATTTACAGTGAAGTCTCGATATAAACGTTATTGGGTAAAATGCAATACTTATTTAACGACATTTCGAAGAAAAGTTGTGCTGTTTAAACATACATGAACCCTATTCTAAAACATATTTCTGTTTCCTATAGTGCGAAAGTTTAAAATAGTATTTACAGTGAAGTGTCGATATAAACGATATCGGGTAAAATGAAATAAATTTTTATTTAGCAACATTCTGAGGTGGAGTTGAACTGTTCAAACATACATGGACCTAATTCTAATAACAGTTTTGCTTTCTCATGAAGCGGAACTTTAAAACAGTATTTACAGTAAAGTCTCGATATCAACGTTATTGGGTAAAAGGCATTAATTTTTTATTTAACGACCTTCCGAGGTAGAAATGTACTGTTCGAACATACATGAACCCATTTCTAAAACATGTTTCTGTTTCTGATGAAGCGGAACTCTATAATAGTATTTACAGTGAACTCTCGAAATAAACGTTATTGGGTAAAATGCAATATTTTTTTGTTTCCCAACCTTCGAGGTAGAGTTGTACTGATCAAAAATAAACGGACCATATTCTAATAAGTGTATTCGTTTCTGATGGAGCGGAACTCTATAATAGTAATTACAGTTAAGTCTCGATATAAACCTTATTGTGTAAAATGAAATAATTTTTTATTTAGCGACCTACCGAGGTGGAGTTGTACTGTTCAAACATACATGGACCTTATTATAATACTTGTTTTCGTTTCTGATGAAGCGGAAGTCTAAAATATTAATTACAGTAAAGTCTCGATATAAACGTTATTGGGTAAAATGTGATAATTTTTATATTTCGACCATCCGAGGCAGAGATGGACTGTTCAAACAAACATGGACCTTATTCTAAGACTTGTCTTCGTTTCTGGTGGAGCGAAATCCTGTATAATAGTATTTACAGTGAAGACTCGATATAAACTTTATTAGGTAGAATGCAGTAATTTTTATTTAACGACTTTCCTAGGTAGAGTTGTACTGTTTAGACATAAATGGACCTCATTCTAATAGCTGTTTTCGTGTTTTATGGAGCGGAACTCTAAAACAGTATTTAGAGTGACCTTCCGATATAAATGTTATTGGGTAAAATGCAATAATTTGTAATTTAACGACCTTCCGAGGTAGATGTGTAATGTTCAAACATACAAGGACCTTATTCTAAGAGGTGTCGTCGTTTTTGATGGAGCGGATTTCTCTATCATAGTATTTTCAGTGAAGACTCGATATAAAACTTATTGGGTAGAATGCAATAATTTTTTTATTTAACGACCTTCCGAGGTGGTGTTGTACTGTCCAAACATACACGGACCTTATTCTAATACGTGTTTTCGTTTCTGATGAAGGGGAACTTTTATGTAGTTTTTACAGTGAAGTCACGATATAAACGTTATTGGGTAAAATGCAATATTTTTTATTTAGAGATCTTCCGATGTGAGTTTGTACTATTCAAACATACATGGACCTTATTCTAATTCGTGTTTTAATTTCTGATGAAGCGGAGCTCAAAAATAGTATTTACAGTGAAGCCTCGATATAAACGTTATTGGGTGAAATGCAATAATTTTTTATTTAGCGACCTTCCGAAGTAGAGTTGTGCTGTTCAAACATACATGGACCTTATTCTAATACGTGTTTTCGTTTCTGATGGAGCGGAGCTCTATAATAGTATTTACAGTGAAGTCTCGATATAAACGTTATTGGGTAAAATGCAATCATTATTTATTTAGCGTCTTTCCAAGTTGGAGTTGTTCTGTTCAAACATACATTAACCTTAAACCCCATGGAGGCGCCTTTCGGGACAGCTCGGTAACTCACTGGTCGTCAGAGAGGGGGGGGGGGGGTCAGTCTTCACTCTGTGTGCATTTCCCTGGTAGATACTCTCGAGTTTATATGTAGATAGAGGTTATTGAATCTAATAAGCATTTTCGCAACAATTTTCTGAATATAATATTAATAAAAATTTCAGGTCAAGGTGTAGTAACATAAGATATTTCATGAGGTGTAGGCATCAGGATAATCAGAGTATCGTCGTGGTATACCTGCTAATCCTAAGATGTTTTGAGGGAAGAAGGTTAAATTAACGGACTTTTTATTATTCTTAGTATAATTAGTATATCTGTGTATTAGTTTGTGTGTATGTATTGAGTATCTGTCTCCCTCTGAACACCAAAACTAAAATTAAAACTACTTCTCCTCCCCAAAACCTTTAAACCTCCAAAGGCTTGTTGCGTGCTCCAAATGCGTATTTCATAGGGTTATCCATCGTTTTAAGGCCTTCCTAGTTTCGTTTACTTTTAGGTCTGTGATATAATACTTTCTTCGGTTATCGTTCGTCATTCATTCTATCTACTGAAAAGAAAAACAAACAGAATTCTTTTAAAAATAAAATTAATGTATTTTTTATCAAATTTGACTAAAGATATCACAAGTTTAATATACTGGTATGTGAATGAAAATATATTGTATGTATTGTTGGATTGTCCAAAAACAATTCTGCGTACTTCCTTCTTTATTTCTTGAATTTAGTATACTTTTCTGCAGTCAGAAAACTTTAATAAACCGATAAAAATACCAAGGCGTTAATCGTTCTGGAAATCCTCCTGAATGCGCTCTGGCTTCTGTCCTCTATATTCTATCACAAGTTTCTTTGTGTCAAACTTACAATAGTCTAGGTGTAGCCCTTGCACGACAGTTTTGACTATCGATGAAGGAAGGGGTGTAGTAGGTACCCAGTTTTAGTGAGACTGGATGGAACAATTGCATTTAAGATAACGTATTGAACAACATGGCTCTTCCGTTACAAAAATAGAAGTATATCTGGCATCGTGGTGTTGAACAACTGCCTTCTGAGCAATACCTCCTCGTCATTTTCTTTGGCTTCGGACTTCAACCACAATTAGAGCGAAGCAAATAACTTCAGGAACATTGAACCAAATGAAATATGCCTTTACATTGTTGTAATTGTTTAAACTCCATGCTTACAGACGTGTGTAAATTATTAGCAATTTTCAGTTTTATGCTGGTAGTTTTATTTAAATTCCATCTGGTACAGCTATTAACAAAATAATTCTCATTTTTATAATGTTAATGATTACTTTATCATTCTAGTATTTAGTATGTCCCCCCTTAGCTTTTATTAGGGCAGAAATTCTTGCAGGCATGCCCTATATTGAAGTCTTACACATTTTGTGAATTTCTTCATCATTTTGCCACACTGACAAAGTTGTATTCAGCATTGATTCCTTTGTTGCTGGGTGAAAGCTTTTAACTTTTTTTTTCAAGACACTCCACACTGACTCACTGGGGTTCATATCTGGGCTATTAGCAGGCCAATCCAAAACAGATATGCCATGTTCATCAAAAATATTCATTACACACTTTGCTTTGTGGCATGGGGCACCATCTTGCATGAATATTCCATTTCCTGATGGAAACCACTCATTCATCATAGGCCTAATGCACTTTTTACCACTTCTGAATATTGCTTTTTTTTCAAGACACTCCACACAGACTCAATGGGGTTCATATCTGGGCCATTACCAGGCCAATCAAAACAGATATGCCATGTTCATCAAAAATATTCATTACACACTTTGCTTTGTGGCATGGGGCACCATCTTGCATGAATATTCATTTCCTGATGGAAACCACTCATTCGTCATAGGCCTAATGCACTTTTTACCACTTCTGAATATTGCTTATCATTCATGGTTCCCTCTACAATGTGAATTTTCCCCACCCCATAAGTAGAAATTCCACTCCATATCATCACTTTTGTTGGATGCTTCACATTCTGCACCACACATTCCTTTTTAAATGCTTCTCCTGTCCTCCTTTTGACGTACTGTGGGCTTTCTTCAACTATTGAAACCATTGTTTCATCACTGAACACAATCTGGAAACAAAATGTTTGGCTACAATCCTTGGAATAAAAAATAAAAATCATTCGGAGAAAAAGATAGCAAAAGCATTTTGAATGTCCAAAATGAATTTCTGAAAATAAAACAATCTATGAACTATTTTATAAATTTGAATACTTTGCATACCTTTGCCCAGTCTTCAGATGTCCAGTCCTTTAATGTTTTGCCCAAGCAAGACGTTTTTTCATCATCATGGGCGTTAGTTTTTGTTTTTTGCGAGGCCTTCTTGCTTTCAAACCGGCTTCAAAAATTCTTCGTCGCACTGTGCTTGATGAAACTGCACACCATGTTCTAGGGCAACGGCCTGAAGTTGTGTAGAAGTCATGCTTCGATTTTTAAGCTGTTCTCTGACCAATACACGTTTCATACTTGAAGTTAACACTCGTTTCTCTGCCACATTTCCCCACTCTTTGTGGTGAAGTCGCTTTGTTTTCATTCAGCTTACGTGCAAACCCTTGTCACATAACTTGCACTTACGCCTACTATTTTGCTTATTTCCTTCTTTGTTTTATCTTCAGCACTTAATAACACTTGAATTTGAGCTCTTTTGCGTGGTGTGACATCTTGGACCTTACCCATCTTCCTAACAGCAAGGTGTTTCGTAGCAAATGTGAGAGTAACCTTTGCTGTCCTCATCCCCCACACCTCAAAATGCTCAGAAAAGGATCTACCTGCCTGGGGATGACTTTCCTGGAGTGCCATTAGGTACCAAAATACAATACAGAAGCAGTGGTAATGAGCTACTGGGCAGAAGAAAGGAATTTACCTTTCACTGTGCAGTGAACAAAATGGGGGGAAAAATGAGCATAAACATTCTAAAGATGGAAAAATAAAACAAGATTGCCAGAAATATCTGCAAAATAGCATGCCAGATTTTAGAAGTAATATGTATTAGCCACAGGAACATTTAAAATAATTATATAAAGTCATATGAGGCATGTAAGGCCTACGGAACTAGAATTAGAAGCATTCAAAACAAAATTGCTAGTAATTTGCACACGTCTGTAACTGCATGTTTGTTAGTTTATAGCTACAAAGGATGCATTCGCTCTGTTTGAAGTTAAATGTATGTAAATGCAATCACATTTTAGGAATTTGTTGATAATTATATATCTGGTTTGTTCTTTTACGGTGATAACCTTATTAATAGTGTACTAACATTTTCTTACACGACCTAATCTGCAATGGTGTTTCATTATTTAGAAGAAACTATTAGTTAGTGTTAGGTAAAAATACGAATAAAACAATGGTACTAACGTTCGCTATCAATTACAAAGTGCAGTATATGCTTCATATATGATTTTTCTCCAAAACTGGTCGATTATCATAGGAGAAAATGTATTAGAAATGCTCTGAACCTCAATGGTAGTGCTTTTTCTTCCTTAAATTTTCGAAATTTATCGAACCACTGTTAAGTTTCCATCCAGGCATTATCTCTATGCAGACTTGAAACAAATCTCAAGAAACAAATGGGATCCAATGAGAGAAGATGTTGTTTGATCTTAAAAAGAGCAGAATAACCTCTGCAAATTAATTCTACTATGCTTGAGTTAAACAGGTAAAGGTGGCAAGCTTAGTGTAAAATGAATGAGCGCTAGATCTTGTAGAAGAGAAGAAGAAGAAATGAAGAAGAAGAAGAAGAGAAGAAGAAGAAGAAGAAGAAGAAGAAGAAGAAGAAGAAGAAGAAGAAGAAGAAGAAGAAGAAGAGAAGAGAAGAAGAAGAAGAAGAAGAAGAAGAAGAAGAAGAAGAAGAAGAAGAAGAAGAAGAAGAAGAAGAGAAGAAGAAGAAGAAGAAGAAGAAGAAGAAGAAGAAGAAGAAGAAGAAGAAGAAGAAGAAGAAGAAGAAGAAAAAGAAGAATTGGTGTCCTGTAACCCTCTAACAGACAAAATCTCTAATATTTACAAAGTTCCTTCTGAAGCAGACATGGAAAATAACTCGCCTTCACTGAACTATTCCCCACCAAAGAAATATTATCTCGATACATCTGTGAATTTCACCAGCATGACAATACGACTTAAGTAGTGCATTAATTGTATAATTATTATAGTTCCATTAAAACGTGTATTTCTGCTGAAACATCGAAATTGAATACAGCACCTCCAATACTTACCTTACATAACAAAACAAAAAAAGGGGTAGAAAATGTCATGTTAAAGACCGATGATCAGGTCTTCTTCTTCTTACAGTCAAGCTTATTTAGTTATATATTCAAATTTGTAAGGATGCTGTTTTCCTCTGTAGTTCAATCTGAGTTAATTGTGTTAATATACTTTCAATCCATACTTGTTTGTATTTGTAAAATACCTGGCTCTGAACCCCGTATACAAATAGTTCTAGAATATGAAAATATTATAACACGTTTTAAAATTACTAGTGTTATTATGAAATGTAAAATTCTCTTAAAACTATGCAGGCGTTAATTTATAGGACACGAACATAGAATATATAAACTCTCGCGGATACAAGGTGGACATTTTGTGTAGTATATAAGAACGTTTGGCACGCCAGTTTAGCGGGGAGGTCCGATGCTACAGGGTCGCTCTTAGGAGCTTATACTAACATTCGCAGAGCAGCTCTAATTCAAAATTTGGCGCGAAATGCGACACCAGGCCACAGTGTACGAAGTGGCACTAACCCATGTAGTGACCATGACCTCCCTTTTGAAAAATTTAACGAACATTTACTACTGATCCATGAATGACTATTCAAACATCTCCGGTATGCAGTCGACATTTGTATTAAGATGTTTCATAAGTATGGTCCGTTTTTTTTTTTTAATTTTGGAGTTTTGGGAAATTTATTGGTTTTCTTTGTTTTGGCAATGCTATTTACAGGACACCATGTCTACAATAGTGTTGCGTATATTGCGATCATGTATTACTCGATAAAGCGTTGAGGCGCATGGACCTTCCTCTCTTATCTGGTCGATTAGAAGAGTGAAATATTATTAAGTTGGCGTATTATAAGTTACGAAACATAAATAGAGCACTTGGAAGCTGTTTGTGTCCACCATGAGAGGTTAGCCAATTATTATACGCGACAGGTGTGCATAAGCATAAAAAATAACTTTAAATGATATAAATACACCATATATGTAGCCACGTAATTATTTGTTCTGTTTTCCAAAGAATGAAAGTGAGCTTAACAGCCCTATCTTCTGTAATTTCCATAAGGGTAAAAATAAAGAGAAAACCAACTACACTTTTGTTATTAAATGACTACCACAACTACAGGATATGTACGGTAATACAGCTAATTTTCTAATGTAATCAATCTGTACAACGGGAATAATTTCAAAAAAGGTGATTTACTCAAGTATTGAACATACCATTAGCAAAGTTCCGACACTTAAACATGTCTCACTGCCATTGTCTTTATTATCAACCTCGAGGTCCTTTTTCAGTAATCCATCCCTTTTACCAATAACTATCAGTTCTTTTAGTCTTTTAGTTAAAACAACTGACATTAATGGAAACGTTTGCTTATGATATGATTTCAGGAATATATGGTCTAAGTTTTTGAAGCGTGATCAATCTGTACAAATACAAATAGGTCATAAACAACATAAATACATCACAATGTGAAGGTATACAAAGTTATGTGTATATAATTTTAGTTATTATTATAAAATACAATCTCTTATAAGTTCATTAATGATGAATGTGAATGAAAATATTAATAAAAATAACGACGGTTTTAATGCCCTCTTCTGTCTCCTTGTCAGAATATTCAATCACGTTATATATGATATCTCGAGTCTGCCGATGTATGACACGTTACTGTCCAGAAAACATAATTATATCTGAACAGAGTGTACATATACTGGACTCGCCGTGTATGTGTGACAAGTAGGGCCCGGATTTTGATTGAAAAGTCATCTTTCTTCTGAATAGTCACAGACAATGCTTATTTGAAATTAAGTGTATTTTGGAACAAATAGGTTAGATATATATGGTTTAGTAGGTCATCAAAGTGCTTTTTTCCAAATTTTTATAACACTCAGATGCATTCTCCGGTCATTTTCCTTCTTTTTCACGAATCTGTTGGGCATTTTCATCTGTAGCACATTCAAGAGGCCCGGGTTCGATTCCCGTGGCGAACCTGGCCATGACCCATGGGCCTTTTGGATTTTTTTTTAGAATAATCTGTGATTAAAAGTTCACTTATATATCTTTTGTGAAATAGTAACTTTTCTAAGTGCAGTAAACATGTAATTAACACAGGTCAGCGTCCTAACGGTGCTGGTGAATTTATGACGCAACAGTTCGAGGAATTCGCTGATTACATCATGCAATATGCGTGGATTTCATCAATCAGGATTTCTGGATAGAATTAGGATTATTATGTGGGTCTGCCTCGATGGCGTAGATGGTAGCGTGTCTGCCTCACGTTCAAAAGGTTCCGAGTTTGAATCTCGTTTAGGGTGAGTTACCCGGATAAGGTTTTTCCAGGGTTTTCCCCTTATCCTCATAGAAGAATGTCGGGTAACTCTAAGCTCCATGAACCGCGGACTCATTTGAGGCATCGTTTCACTCATTTCATTCATCGTACGATATGACTTCACGTTGGAGGACATAAATAAAAAATACTAGGCCGCTTCGTGGCAGAGTGGTTAGA
>JAUKNK010000376.1:20000-47500 GCA_030765055.1 Mantis religiosa | reverse complement strand
GATCACGTGACCGCTGGATGGAAGCCATCACACCAGAGTGATGACTCAGGATTACGTCACCCTTGGCTTCTTCCTTGCAAGTAGCGTTCACCTCTTGGTCGAGGTCATCCGAGCGAGTTTGCACAATGCATTCTTACGACCAGTGTGCCACAGATTAACGTCGATCGCAAGTTAAACACGACCGTTTGTTAATTAAAGAAAACTGGGCCCTGGAATCCCCAAACATGTTCGCTTGCTTGGCAATGCGTACGCAGAAACATTACTTTTCCTACGAGGCGCCGAACTTCGAGTTTTAGCTCACCTCCACCTAGCACTCCGCGACCGTCTCTCCGGACCCTCCCTTGGGGGAAACCTTAACACTTGGGCGCAAGAGAGGCCGGGGAGGGGTAATGCAATACTAGTTACCCTACCTGGGGCCGAACTTCGAGTTTTAGCTCACCTCCACGTAGCACTCCGCGTAGCGTAGCTCTCCGTACCCTCCCTTGCGGGGAAACCTTAACACTCGAAGCTTTTCGTTAATTATGGAGGTTTCTAAACATTATTCTAGCATCCAAACTAGACTCGGGCGAGGTCCGGCTTTTGGCACTCAACTGCCCCTGGTGTGTGTTTTCGAAACTACTGTCACTTGATCGATTGTCGTAATTGGCGCCGGTGACGACAGGTGGCGGCCCGATCGACTAATGGCGGGTGGTGGACCAATGACAATGACTGTAGCAAATCGTTCCCACCTCCTGCCGCCATTGAAAACGGTCTCTGCCGACCAATGGGGTGAGCTCTTGCTCGAGACGGAAGACTGGCAATTATTTAAGGTGTGCCGAATGTATGTAGCAAATAGCAGAGTATGCCTATGTTTGCCTGTTCCATTTATTATACATGCACTCTAAGCAACTAAATTCTGCATTTTTCAACATATTTTACGTCTTGACATTCGGGAGCTGCTCTCGAAAAGGCTAAATCGATAATAGCACGGCTAAAATAATCCTGTGGTAATTTGAATAATTAAGCATTGCCCAAACTTCACCTCTTTGAAATATCTGAAGGAGTGGGGAGGTCGGCCAAAGCAGTATCTGGAATCTCAATTAGTGCATGTGCTTCCCGCACTTCATTTACTGCAAACGTCCTTTATAAATGTTAACGATCTTAAAGACTGCAATTAAGGTTAGGGGTAAATGTGCCGAGCTATATTTGAGCACAAAGTGAGTGAAAAAAAGTTTTTTTCATAAATGTGAAACATGCTTCATTGGTATTCGTTTAATAAAGGAAACGCAGTGTGCCAAAGGTTAACGTCAATCGCAAGTTAAACACGACCGTTTGTTAATTAAAGAAAACTGGGCCCAGGAATCCCCAAACATGTTCACCTGCTTGGCAATGTGTACGCAGCAACATTACTTTTCCTACGAGGCGCCGAACTTCGAGTTTTAGCTCACCTCCACCTAGCACTCCGCGACCGTCTCTCCGTACCCTCCCTTGGGGGAAACCTTAACACTTGGGCGCAAAGGAGGTCGGGGAGGGGTGATGCAATAAAAGTTAACCTACCTGAGGCCGAGCTTCGAGTTTTAGCTCACCTCCACTTAGCACTCCGCGACCGTCTCTCCGTACCCTCCCTTGGGGGAAACCTTAACACTTGGGCGCAAAGGAGGTCGGGGAGGGGTGATGCAATAAAAGTTAACCTACCTGAGGCCGAGCTTCGAGTTTTAGCTCACCTCCACGTAGCACTCCGCGACGGTCTCTCCGTACCCTCCGTTGGGGGGAAACCTTAACGCTTGGGCGCAAGAGAGCCGGGGAGTGGTAATGCAATACTAGCTACCCTACCTGGGGCCGAACTTCGAGTTTTAGCTCACCTCCACCTAGCACTCCGCGACCGTCTCTCCGGACCCTCCCTTGGGGGAAACCTTAACACTTGGGCGCAAGAGAGGCCGGGGAGGGGTAATGCAATACTAGTTACCCTACCTGGGGCCGAACTTCGAGTTTTAGCTCACCTCCACGTAGCACTCCGCGTAGCGTAGCTCTCCGTACCCTCCCTTGCGGGGAAACCTTAACACTCGAAGCTTTTCGTTAATTATGGAGGTTTCTAAACATTATTCTAGCATCCAAACTAGACTCGGGCGAGGTCCGGCTTTTGGCACTCAACTGCCCCTGGTGTGTGTTTTCGAAACTACTGTCACTTGATCGATTGTCGTAATTGGCGCCGGTGACGACAGGTGGCGGCCCGATCGACTAATGGCGGGTGGTGGACCAATGACAATGACTGTAGCAAATCGTTCCCACCTCCTGCCGCCATTGAAAACGGTCTCTGCCGACCAATGGGGTGAGCTCTTGCTCGAGACGGAAGACTGGCAATTATTTAAGGTGTGCCGAATGTATGTAGCAAATAGCAGAGTATGCCTATGTTTGCCTGTTCCATTTATTATACATGCACTCTAAGCAACTATATTCTGCATTTTCAACATATTTTACGTCTTGACATTCGGGAGCTGCTCTCGAAAAGGCTAAATCGATAATAGCACGGCTAAAATAATCCTGTGGTAATTTGAATAATTAAGCATTGCCCAAACTTCACCTCTTTGAAATATCTGAAGGAGTGGGGAGGTCGGCCAAAGCAGTATCTGGAATCTCAATTAGTGCATGTGCTTCCCGCACTACATTTACTGCAAACGTCCTTTATAAATGTTAACGATCTTAAAGACTGCAATTAAGGTTAGGGGTAAATGTGCCGAGCTATATTTGAGCACAAGTGAGTGAAAAAAAGTTTTTTTCATAAATGTGAAACATGCTTCATTGGTATTCGTTTAATAAAGGAAACGCAGTGTGCCAAAGGTTAACGTCAATCGCAAGTTAAGCACGACCGTTTGTGAATTAAAGAAAACTGGGCCCAGGAATCCCCAAACATGTTCACCTGCTTGGCAATGTGTACGCAGCAACATTACTTTTCCTACGAGGCGCCGAACTTCGAGTTTTAGCTCACCTCCACCTAGCACTCCGCGACCGTCTCTCCGTACCCTCCCTTGGGGGAAACCTTAACACTTGGGCGCAAAGGAGGTCGGGGAGGGGTGATGCAATAAAAGTTAACCTACCTGAGGCCGAGCTTCGAGTTTTAGCTCACCTCCACTTAGCACTCCGCGACCGTCTCTCCGTACCCTCCCTTGGGGGAAACCTTAACACTTGGGCGCAAAGGAGGTCGGGGAGGGGTGATGCAATAAAAGTTAACCTACCTGAGGCCGAGCTTCGAGTTTTAGCTCACCTCCACGTAGCACTCCGCGACGGTCTCTCCGTACCCTACGTTGGGGGAAACCTTAACGCTTGGGCGCAAGAGAGCCGGGGAGTGGTAATGCAATACTAGTTACCCTACCTGGGGCCGAGCTTCGAGTTTTAGCTCACCTCCACGTAGCACTCCGCGACGGTCTCTCCGTACCCTCCGTTGGGGGAAACCTTAACGCTTGGGCGCAAGAGAGCCGGGGAGTGGTAATGCAATACTAGCTACCCTACCTGGGGCCGAACTTCGAGTTTTAGCTCACCTCCACGTAGCACTCCGCGACGGTCTCTCCGCACCCTCTCTTGCGGGGAAACCTTAACACTCGAAGCTTTTCGTTAATTATGGAGGTTTCTAAACATTATTCTAGCATCCAAACTAGACTCGGGCGAGGTCCGGCTTTTGGCACTCAACTGCCCCTGGTGTGTGTTTTCGAAACTACTGTCACTTGATCGATTGTCGTAATTGGCGCCGGTGACGACAGGTGGCGGCCCGATCGACTAATGGCGGGTGGTGGACCAATGACAATGACTGTAGCAAATCGTTCCCACCTCCTGCCGCCATTGAAAACGGTCTCTGCCGACCAATGGGGTGAGCTCTTGCTCGAGACGGAAGACTGGCAATTATTTAAGGTGTGCCGAATGTATGTAGCAAATAGCAGAGTATGCCTATGTTTGCCTGTTCCATTTATTATACATGCACTCTAAGCAACTATATTCTGCATTTTCAACATATTTTACGTCTTGACATTCGGGAGCTGCTCTCGAAAAGGCTAAATCGATAATAGCACGGCTAAAATAATCCTGTGGTAATTTGAATAATTAAGCATTGCCAAACTTCACCTCTTTGAAATATCTGAAGGAGTGGGGAGGGTCGGCCAAAGCAGTATCTGGAATCTCAATTAGTGCATGTGCTTCCCGCACTTCATTTACTGCAAACGTCCTTTATAAATGTTAACGATCTTAAAGACTGCAATTAAGGTTAGGGGTAAATGTGCCGAGCTATATTTGAGCACAAGTGAGTGAAAAAAAGTTTTTTTCATAAATGTGAAACATGCTTCATTGGTATTCGTTTAATAAAGGAAACGCAGTGTGCCAAAGGTTAACGTCAATCGCAAGTTAAAACACGACCGTTTGTTAATTAAAGAAAACTGGGCCCAGGAATCCCCAAACATGTTCACCTGCTTGGCAATGTGTACGCAGCAACATTACTTTTCCTACGAGGCGCCGAACTTCGAGTTTTAGCTCACCTCCACCTAGCACTCCGCGACCGTCTCTCCGTACCCTCCCTTGGGGGAAACCTTAACACTTGGGCGCAAAGGAGGTCGGGGAGGGGGTGATGCAATAAAAGTTAACCTACCTGAGGCCGAGCTTCGAGTTTTAGCTCACCTCCACTTAGCACTCCGCGACCGTCTCTCCGTAATCTCCCTCCGTAACCTTAGAAAGAGCTTCGATTTTGGGCAAAAATAATTTTTTTTAAAACACGAATATACATCACAGGCATTCGTTTAGAAGGGGAAACTCGTCCCAATAATCGCTTATGCTAATTTGTCCCTCTTTCTCTGGCGCTTTACACCGATTTGGACGTAGAAAAGGTTTCGATTTTGGGCAAAAATAACTTTTTTAGAAACACGAAATATACATCGCAGGCATTCATTTGGAAGAAGAAACTCTTCCCAAGATTCGTCTTTGCTAATTTGTCGCTCTCTCGCAAGCGGTTTGCACCGCAAGTGGTCGTTCCCCCATGCTGGACTTTGAAAAATTTCGCTCGGAGTTGGACTTTGAAAAATTGTTATCAGACCGAAAAAAGTCTTTTGATTAATGTGAAACATGCATCCTTGGTATTCGTTAGATAACGGAAACGCATCCTAACTTCTGTTTTTGCTAATTAGTCCCTCTTTCACTGGCGCTTTGCATAGATTTGGAGTCAGAAAAATTTTCGATTTTTAGAGAAATTCATTTTTTTAAAAGCACGAAATATACATCACAGGCATGCGCTTAGCAGGGAAAACTCGTCCAGGAATCGTTTTTGCTATTTTGTCCCTCTTTCACTAGCGGTTTGCACAGAAAGTGAACCTTCCCCCATGCTGGACTTAGAAATTTTTCGCTCGGAGTTGGACTTAGAAATATTTTGATCGAAGTGAAAAAAATGTTTTTTGAAAAAAGTGAAACATGCATGGGTGGCATTCGTTTGATCAGGCAAACACATCCTAAGGTTCGCTTTCGCAAATTTGTCCCTCTTTAAGTGGCAGTTTGCTCCGAAAGTGGTAGTTCTCCCATGTACTACGCGGCTGGACTTAGAAAATTTTCGCTCGGAGTTGGAGTTTAACTTTTTTCGGACCGAAAAAAATTTTTTTTGAAAATGTGAAATATGCATCATTGGTGTTCGTTTGATAAAGAAAACACATCTTTAGCCTAGTTTCTGCTAATTTGGCCCTGTTTCATTGACTTTTTGCGCCGATTTGGACTTAGAAAAAGTTTCGATATTTTGCAAAAATAATTTTTTTAAAAACATGAAATATACATCGGAGGCATTCTTTTAGAAAGGGAAACACATCCCAAGAACAATTTTGGCAAATTTTCCCGTTTTTCGATGGCGCGTTGCACCACACCTACAAGACGACAATTCCGGGGACTTAGAAATTTTTCGCTCGGAGTTGGACTTTGAAAATTTTGATCGAAGTGAAAAAAATGTTTTTTGAAAAAAGTGAAACATGCATGGGTGGCATTCGTTTGATGAGGCAAACACATCCTAAGGTTCGCTTTCGCAAATTTGTCCCCCTTTAAGTGGCAGTTTGCCCGAAAGTGGTAGTTCTCCATGTACTACGCGGCTGGACTTAGAAAATTTTTCGCTCGGAGTTGGACTTTATCTTTTTTCGGACCGAAAAAAAAGTTTTTTTTAAAAATGTGAAATATGCATCATTGGTGTTCGTTTGATAAAGAAAACAAATCTTTAGCCTAGTTTCTGCTAATTTGGCCCCTGTTTCATCGACTTTTTGCGCCGATTTGGACTTAGAAAAAGTTTCGATATTTTGCAAAAATAATTTTTTTAAAAACATGAAATATACATCGGAGGCATTCTTTTAGAAAAGGGAAACACATCCCAAGAACAATTTTGGCAAATTTCCCCGTTTTTCGATGGCGCGTTGCACCACACCTACAAGACGACAATTCTTGCCCTCGGGCGGCGAGGCCTCAACTGCCGGCATGGTCAAGAGACGAAAGCCCCGGGGACTTAGAAATTTTTCGCTCGGAGTTGGACTTAGAAAAATTTTTATCGAAGTGAAAAAAATGTTTTTTGAAAAAAGTGAAACATGCATGGGTGGCATTCGTTTGATAAGGCAAACACATCCTAAGGTTCGCTTTCGCAAATTTGTCCCTCTCTAAGTGGCAGTTTGCTCCGAAAGTGGTAGTTCTCCCATGTACTACGCGGCTGGACTTGGAAAATTTTCGCTCGGAGTTGGACTTTAACTTTTTTCGGACCGAAAAAAAGTTTTTTTGAAAAATGTGAAATACGCATCATTGGTGTTCGTTTGATAAAGAAAACACATCCTTAGCCTCGTTCCTGCTAATTTTTCCCTGTTTCATCGACTTTTTGCGCCGATTTGGACTTAGAAAAAGTTTCGATATTTTGCAAAAATAATTTTTTTAAAAACATGAAATATACATCGTAGGCATTCTTTTAGAATGGGAAACACATCCCAAGAACAATTTTGGCAAATTTCCCCGTTTTTCGATGGCGCGTTGCACCACACCTACAAGACGACAATTCCGGCCCTCGGTCGGCGAGGCCTCAACTGCCGGCATGGTCACGAGACGAAAGCCCCGGGGACTTAGAAATTTTTCGCTCAGAGTTGGACTTTATCTTTTTTCGGACCGAAAAAAAAGTTTTTTTTAAAAATGTGAAATATGCATCATTGGTGTTCGTTTGATAAAGAAAACAAATCTTTAGCCTAGTTTCTGCTAATTTGGCCCTGTTTCATCGACTTTTTGCGCCGATTTGGACTTAGAAAAAGTTTCGATATTTTGCAAAAATAATTTTTTAAAAACATGAAATATACATCGGAGGCATTCTTTTAGAAAGGGAAACACATCCCAGGAACAATTTTGGCAAATTTCCCCGTTTTTCGATGGCGCGTTGCACCACACCTACAAGACGACAATTCTTGCCCTCGGGCGGCGAGGCCTCAACTGCCGGCATGGTCAAGAGACGAAAGCCCCGGGGACTTAGAAATTTTTCGCTCGGAGTTGGACTTAGAAAAATTTTTATCGAAGTGAAAAAAATGTTTTTTGAAAAAAGTGAAACATGCATGGGTGGCATTCGTTTGATAAGGCAAACACATCCTAAGGTTCGCTTTCGCAAATTTGTCCCTCTCTAAGTGGCAGTTTGCTCCGAAAGTGGTAGTTCTCCCATGTACTACGCGGCTGGACTTAGAAAATTTTCGCTCGGAGTTGGACTTTAACTTTTTTCGGACCGAAAAAAAGTTTTTTTGAAAAATGTGAAATATGCATATTTGGTGTTCGTTTGATAAAGAAAACACATCCTTAGCCTAGTTTCTGCTAATTTGGCCCTGTATCATCGACTTTTTGCGCCGATTTGGACTTAGAAAAAGTTTCGATATTTTGCAAAAATAATTTTTTTAAAAACATGAAATATACATCGTAGGCATTCTTTTAGAATGGGAAACACATCCCAAGAACAATTTTGGCAAATTTCCCCGTTTTTCGATGGCGCGTTGCACCACACCTACAAGACGACAATTCCGGCCCTCGGGCGGCGAGGCCTCAACTGCCGGCATGGTCAAGAGACGAAAGCCCCGGGGACTTAGAAATTTTTCGCTCGGAGTTGGACTTAGAAAAAGTTTCGATATTTTGCAAAAATAATTTTTTTAAAAACATGAAATATACATCGGAGGCATTCTTTTAGAATGGGAAACACATCCCAAGAACGATTTTGGCAAATTTCCCCGTTTTTCGATGGCGCGTTGCACCACACCTACAAGACGACAATTCTTGCCCTCGGCCGGCGAGGCCTCAACTGCCGGCATGGTCACGAGACGAAAGCCCCGGGGACTTTTTCGCTCAGAGTTGGACTTTAACTTTTTTCGGACCGAAAAAAAGTTTTTTTGAAAAATGTGAAATATGCATATTTGGTGTTCGTTTGATAAAGAAAACACATCCTTAGCCTAGTTTCTGCTAATTTGGCCCTGTATCATCGACTTTTTGCGCCGATTTGGACTTAGAAAAAGTTTCGATATTTTGCAAAAATAATTTTTTTAAAAACATGAAATATACATCGGAGGCATTCTTTTAGAAAGGGAAACACATCCCAAGAACAATTTTGGCAAATTTTCCCGTTTTTCGATGGCGCGTTGCACCACACCTACAAGACGACAATTCTTGCCCTCGGGCGGCGAGGCCTCAACTGCCGGCATGGTCAAGAGACGAAAGCCCCGGGGACTTAGAAATTTTTCGCTCGGAGTTGGACTTAGAAAAATATTTATCGAAGTGAAAAAAATGTTTTTTGAAAAAAGTGAAACATGCATGGGTGGCATTCGTTTGATAAGGCAAACACATCCTAAGGTTCGCTTTCGCAAATTTGTCCCTCTCTAAGTGGCAGTTTGCTCCGAAAGTGGTAGTTCTCCCATGTACTACGCGGCTGGACTTAGAAAATTTTCGCTCGGAGTTGGACTTTAACTTTTTTCGGACCGAAAAAAAGTTTTTTTGAAAAATGTGAAATATGCATATTTGGTGTTCGTTTGATAAAGAAAACACATCCTTAGCCTAGTTTCTGCTAATTTGGCCCTGTATCATCGACTTTTTGCGCCGATTTGGACTTAGAAAAAGTTTCGATATTTTGCAAAAATAATTTTTTTAAAAACATGAAATATACATCGGAGGCATTCTTTTAGAAAGGGAAACACATCCCAAGAACAATTTTGGCAAATTTTCCCGTTTTTCGATGGCGCGTTGCACCACACCTACAAGACGACAATTCTTGCCCTCGGGCGGCGAGGCCTCAACTGCCGGCATGGTCAAGAGACGAAAGCCCCGGGGACTTAGAAATTTTTCGCTCGGAGTTGGACTTAGAAAAATTTTTATCGAAGTGAAAAAAATGTTTTTTGAAAAAAGTGAAACATGCATGGGTGGCATTCGTTTGATAAGGCAAACACATCCTAAGGTTCGCTTTCGCAAATTTGTCCCTCTCTAAGTGGCAGTTTGCTCCGAAAGTGGTAGTTCTCCCATGTACTACGCGGCTGGACTTAGAAAATTTTCGCTCGGAGTTGGACTTTAACTTTTTTCGGACCGAAAAAAAGTTTTTTTGAAAAATGTGAAATATGCATATTTGGTGTTCGTTTGATAAAGAAAACACATCCTTAGCCTAGTTTCTGCTAATTTGGCCCTGTATCATCGACTTTTTGCGCCGATTTGGACTTAGAAAAAGTTTCGATATTTTGCAAAAATAATTTTTTTAAAAACATGAAATATACATCGTAGGCATTCTTTTAGAATGGGAAACACATCCCAAGAACAATTTTGGCAAATTTCCCCGTTTTTCGATGGCGCGTTGCACCACACCTACAAGACGACAATTCCGGCCCTCGGGCGGCGAGGCCTCAACTGCCGGCATGGTCAAGAGACGAAAGCCCCGGGGACTTAGAAATTTTTCGCTCGGAGTTGGACTTAGAAAAAGTTTCGATATTTTGCAAAAATAATTTTTTTAAAAACATGAAATATACATCGGAGGCATTCTTTTAGAATGGGAAACACATCCCAAGAACGATTTTGGCAAATTTCCCCGTTTTTCGATGGCGCGTTGCACCACACCTACAAGACGACAATTCTTGCCCTCGGCCGGCGAGGCCTCAACTGCCGGCATGGTCACGAGACGAAAGCCCCGGGGACTTTTTCGCTCAGAGTTGGACTTTAACTTTTTTCGGACCGAAAAAAAGTTTTTTTGAAAAATGTGAAATATGCATATTTGGTGTTCGTTTGATAAAGAAAACACATCCTTAGCCTAGTTTCTGCTAATTTGGCCCTGTATCATCGACTTTTTGCGCCGATTTGGACTTAGAAAAAGTTTCGATATTTTGCAAAAATAATTTTTTTAAAAACATGAAATATACATCGGAGGCATTCTTTTAGAAAGGGAAACACATCCCAAGAACAATTTTGGCAAATTTTCCCGTTTTTCGATGGCGCGTTGCACCACACCTACAAGACGACAATTCTTGCCCTCGGGCGGCGAGGCCTCAACTGCCGGCATGGTCAAGAGACGAAAGCCCCGGGGACTTAGAAATTTTTCGCTCGGAGTTGGACTTAGAAAAATATTTATCGAAGTGAAAAAAATGTTTTTTGAAAAAAGTGAAACATGCATGGGTGGCATTCGTTTGATAAGGCAAACACATCCTAAGGTTCGCTTTCGCAAATTTGTCCCTCTCTAAGTGGCAGTTTGCTCCGAAAGTGGTAGTTCTCCCATGTACTACGCGGCTGGACTTAGAAAATTTTCGCTCGGAGTTGGACTTTAACTTTTTTCGGACCGAAAAAAAGTTTTTTTGAAAAATGTGAAATATGCATATTTGGTGTTCGTTTGATAAAGAAAACACATCCTTAGCCTAGTTTCTGCTAATTTGGCCCTGTATCATCGACTTTTTGCGCCGATTTGGACTTAGAAAAAGTTTCGATATTTTGCAAAAATAATTTTTTTAAAAACATGAAATATACATCGGAGGCATTCTTTTAGAAAGGGAAACACATCCCAAGAACAATTTTGGCAAATTTTCCCGTTTTTCGATGGCGCGTTGCACCACACCTACAAGACGACAATTCTTGCCCTCGGGCGGCGAGGCCTCAACTGCCGGCATGGTCAAGAGACGAAAGCCCCGGGGACTTAGAAATTTTTCGCTCGGAGTTGGACTTAGAAAAATATTTATCGAAGTGAAAAAAATGTTTTTTGAAAAAAGTGAAACATGCATGGGTGGCATTCGTTTGATAAGGCAAACACATCCTAAGGTTCGCTTTCGCAAATTTGTCCCTCTCTAAGTGGCAGTTTGCTCCGAAAGTGGTAGTTCTCCCATGTACTACGCGGCTGGACTTAGAAAATTTTCGCTCGGAGTTGGACTTTAACTTTTTTCGGACCGAAAAAAAGTTTTTTTGAAAAATGTGAAATATGCATATTTGGTGTTCGTTTGATAAAGAAAACACATCCTTAGCCTAGTTTCTGCTAATTTGGCCCTGTATCATCGACTTTTTGCGCCGATTTGGACTTAGAAAAAGTTTCGATATTTTGCAAAAATAATTTTTTTAAAAACATGAAATATACATCGGAGGCATTCTTTTAGAAAGGGAAACACATCCCAAGAACAATTTTGGCAAATTTTCCCGTTTTTCGATGGCGCGTTGCACCACACCTACAAGACGACAATTCTTGCCCTCGGGCGGCGAGGCCTCAACTGCCGGTATGGTCAAGAGACGAAAGCCCCGGGGACTTAGAAATTTTTCGCTCGGAGTTGGACTTAGAAAAATTTTTATCGAAGTGAAAAAAATGTTTTTTGAAAAAAGTGAAACATGCATGGGTGGCATTCGTTTGATAAGGCAAACACATCCTAAGGTTCGCTTTCGCAAATTTGTCCCTCTCTAAGTGGCAGTTTGCTCCGAAAGTGGTAGTTCTCCCATGTACTACGCGGCTGGACTTAGAAAATTTTCGCTCGGAGTTGGACTTTAACTTTTTTCGGACCGAAAAAAAGTTTTTTTGAAAAATGTGAAATATGCATATTTGGTGTTCGTTTGATAAAGAAAACACATCCTTAGCCTAGTTTCTGCTAATTTGGCCCTGTATCATCGACTTTTTGCGCCGATTTGGACTTAGAAAAAGTTTCGATATTTTGCAAAAATAATTTTTTTAAAAACATGAAATATACATCGGAGGCATTCTTTTAGAAAGGGAAACACATCCCAAGAACAATTTTGGCAAATTTTCCCGTTTTTCGATGGCGCGTTGCACCACACCTACAAGACGACAATTCTTGCCCTCGGGCGGCGAGGCCTCAACTGCCGGCATGGTCAAGAGACGAAAGCCCCGGGGACTTAGAAATTTTTTCGCTCGGAGTTGGACTTAGAAAAATTTTTATCGAAGTGAAAAAAATGTTTTTTGAAAAAAGTGAAACATGCATGGGTGGCATTCGTTTGATAAGGCAAACACATCCTAAGGTTCGCTTTCGCAAATTTGTCCCTCTCTAAGTGGCAGTTTGCTCCGAAAGTGGTAGTTCTCCCATGTACTACGCGGCTGGACTTAGAAAATTTTCGCTCGGAGTTGGACTTTAACTTTTTTCGGACCGAAAAAAAGTTTTTTTGAAAAATGTGAAATATGCATATTTGGTGTTCGTTTGATAAAGAAAACACATCCTTAGCCTAGTTTCTGCTAATTTGGCCCTGTATCATCGACTTTTTGCGCCGATTTGGACTTAGAAAATGTTTCGATATTTTGCAAAAATAATTTTTTTAAAAACATGAAATATACATCGGAGGCATTCTTTTAGAAAGGGAAACACATCCCAAGAACAATTTTGGCAAATTTCCCCGTTTTTCGATGGCGCGTTGCACCACACCTACAAGACGACAATTCCGGCCCTCGGGCGGCGAGGCCTCAACTGCCGGCATGGTCAAGAGACGAAAGCCCCGGGGACTTAGAAATTTTTCGCTCGGAGTTGGACTTAGAAAAAGTTTCGATATTTTGCAAAAATAATTTTTTTAAAAACATGAAATATACATCGGAGGCATTATTTTAGAATGGGAAACACATCCCAAGAACGATTTTGGCAAATTTCCCCGTTTTTCGATGGCGCGTTGCACCACACCTACAAGACGACAATTCTTGCCCTCGGCCGGCGAGGCCTCAACTGCCGGCATGGTCACGAGACGAAAGCCCCGGGGACTTAGAAATTTTTCGCTCAGAGTTGGACTTAGAAAAAGTTTCGATATTTTGCAAAAATAATTTTTTTAAAAACATGAATTATACATCGGAGGCATTCTTTTAGAATGGGAAACACATCCCAAGAACGAGTTTGGCAAATTTCCCCGTTTTTCGATGGCGCGTTGCACCACACCTACAAGACGACAATTCTAGCCCTCGGCCGGCGAGGCCTCAACTGCCGGCATGGTCACGAGACGAAAGCCCCGGGGACTTTTTCGCTCAGAGTTGGACTTTAACTTTTTTCGGACCGAAAAAAAGTTTTTTTGAAAAATGTGAAATATGCATATTTGGTGTTCGTTTGATAAAGAAAACACATCCTTAGCCTAGTTTCTGCTAATTTGGCCCTGTATCATTGACTTTTTGCGCCGATTTGGTCTTAGAAAAAGTTTCGATATTTTGCAAAAATAATTTTTTTAAAAACATGAAATATACATCGGAGGCATTCTTTTAGAAAGGGAAACACATCCCAAGAACAATTTTGGCAAATTTTCCCGTTTTTCGATGGCGCGTTGCACCACACCTACAAGACGACAATTCTTGCCCTCGGGCGGCGAGGCCTCAACTGCCGGCATGGTCAAGAGACGAAAGCCCCGGGGACTTAGAAATTTTTCGCTCGGAGTTGGACTTAGAAAAATTTTTATCGAAGTGAAAAAAATGTTTTTTGAAAAAAGTGAAACATGCATGGGTGGCATTCGTTTTATAAGGCAAACACATCCTAAGGTTCGCTTTCGCAAATTTGTCCCTCTTTAAGTGGCAGTTTGCTCCGAAAGTGGTAGTTCTCCCATGTACTACGCGGCTGGACTTAGAAAATTTTCGCTCGGAGTTGGACTTTAACTTTTTTCGGACCGAAAAAAAGTTTTTTTGAAAAATGTGAAATATGCATATTTGGTGTTCGTTTGATAAAGAAAACACATCCTTAGCCTAGTTTCTGCTAATTTGGCCCTGTATCATTGACTTTTTGCGCCGATTTGGACTTAGAAAAAGTTTCGATATTTTGCAAAAATAATTTTTTTAAAAACATGAAATATACATCGGAGGCATTCTTTTAGAAAGGGAAACACATCCCAAGAACAATTTTGGCAAATTTCCCCGTTTTTCGATGGCGCGTTGCACCACACCTACAAGACGACAATTCCGGCCCTCGGGCGGCGAGGCCTCAACTGCCGGCATGGTCAAGAGACGAAAGCCCCGGGGACTTAGAAATTTTTCGCTCGGAGTTGGACTTAGAAAAAGTTTCGATATTTTGCAAAAATAATTTTTTTAAAAACATGAAATATACATCGGAGGCATTCTTTTAGAATGGGAAACACATCCCAAGAACGATTTTGGCAAATTTCCCCGTTTTTCGATGGCGCGTTGCACCACACCTACAAGACGACAATTCTTGCCCTCGGCCGGCGAGGCCTCAACTGCCGGCATGGTCACGAGACGAAAGCCCCGGGGACTTAGAAATTTTTCGCTCAGAGTTGGACTTTAACTTTTTTCGGACCGAAAAAAAGTTTTTTTGAAAAATGTGAAATATGCATATTTGGTGTTCGTTTGATAAAGAAAACACATCCTTAGCCTAGTTTCTGCTAATTTGGCCCTGTATCATCGACTTTTTGCGCCGATTTGGACTTAGAAAAAGTTTCGATATTTTGCAAAAATAATTTTTTTAAAAACATGAAATATACATCGGAGGCATTCTTTTAGAAATGGAAACACATCCCAAGAACAATTTTGGCAAATTTTCCCGTTTTTCGATGGCGCGTTGCACCACACCTACAAGACGACAATTCTTGCCCTCGGGCGGCGAGGCCTCAACTGCCGGCATGGTCAAGAGACGAAAGCCCCGGGGACTTAGAAATTTTTCGCTCGGAGTTGGACTTAGAAAAATTTTTATCGAAGTGAAAAAAATGTTTTTTGAAAAAAGTGAAACATGCATGGGTGGCATTCGTTTGATAAGGCAAACACATCCTAAGGTTCGCTTTCGCAAATTTGTCCCTCTCTAAGTGGCAGTTTGCTCCGAAAGTGGTAGTTCTCCCATGTACTACGCGGCTGGACTTAGAAAATTTTCGCTCGGAGTTGGACTTTAACTTTTTTCGGACCGAAAAAAAGTTTTTTTGAAAAATGTGAAATATGCATATTTGGTGTTCGTTTGATAAAGAAAACACATCCTTAGCCTAGTTTCTGCTAATTTGGCCCTGTATCATTGACTTTTTGCGCCGATTTGGACTTAGAAAAAGTTTCGATATTTTGCAAAAATAATTTTTTTAAAAACATGAAATATACATCGGAGGCATTCTTTTAGAAAGGGAAACACATCCCAAGAACAATTTTGGCAAATTTCCCCGTTTTTCGATGGCGCGTTGCACCACACCTACAAGACGACAATTCCGGCCCTCGGGCGGCGAGGCCTCAACTGCCGGCATGGTCAAGAGACGAAAGCCCCGGGGACTTAGAAATTTTTCGCTCGGAGTTGGACTTAGAAAAAGTTTCGATATTTTGCAAAAATAATTTTTTTAAAAACATGAAATATACATCGGAGGCATTCTTTTAGAATGGGAAACACATCCCAAAAACGATTTTGGCAAATTTCCCCGTTTTTCGATGGCGCGTTGCACCACACCTACAAGACGACAATTCTTGCCCTCGGCCGGCGAGGCCTCAACTGCCGGCATGGTCACGAGACGAAAGCCCCGGGGACTTAGAAATTTTTCGCTCAGAGTTGGACTTTAACTTTTTTCGGACCGAAAAAAAGTTTTTTTGAAAAATGTGACATATGCATATTTGGTGTTCGTTTGATAAAGAAAACACATCCTTAGCCTAGTTTCTGCTAATTTGGCCCTGTATCATTGACTTTTTGCGCCGATTTGTACTTAGAAAAAGTTTCGATATTTTGCAAAAATAATTTTTTTAAAAACATGAAATATACATCGGAGGCATTCTTTTAGAAAGGGAAACACATCCCAAGAACAATTTTGGCAAATTTCCCCGTTTTTCGATGGCGCGTTGCACCACACCTACAAGACGACAATTCCGGCCCTCGGTCGGCGAGGCCTCAACTGCCGGCATGGTCAAGAGACGAAAGCCCCGGGGACTTAGAAATTTTTCGCTCGGAGTTGGACTTAGAAAAAGTTTCGATATTTTGCAAAAATAATTTTTTTAAAAACATGAAATATACATCGTAGGCATTCTTTTAGAATGGGAAACACATCCCAAGAACAATTTTGGCAAATTTCCCCGTTTTTCGATGGCGCGTTGCACCACACCTACAAGACGACAATTCTTGCCCTCGGGCGGCGAGGCCTCAACTGCCGGCATGGTCAAGAGACGAAAGCCCCGGGGACTTAGAAATTTTTCGCTCAGAGTTGGACTTTAACTTTTTTCGGACCGAAAAAAAGTTTTTTTGAAAAATGTGAAATATGCATATTTGGTGTTCGTTTGATAAAGAAAACACATCCTTAGCCTAGTTTCTGCTAATTTGGCCCTGTATCATTGACTTTTTGCGCCGATTTGGACTTAGAAAAAGTTTCGATATTTTGCAAAAATAATTTTTTTAAAAACATGAAATATACATCGGAGGCATTCTTTTAGAAAGGGAAACACATCCCAAGAACAATTTTGGCAAATTTCCCCGTTTTTCGATGGCGCGTTGCACCACACCTACAAGACGACAATTCTTGCCCTCGGCCGGCGAGGCCTCAACTGCCGGCATGGTCACGAGACGAAAGCCCCGGGGACTTAGAAATTTTTCGCTCAGAGTTGGACTTTAACTTTTTTCGGACCGAAAAAAAGTTTTTTTGAAAAATGTGAAATACGCATCATTGGTGTTCGTTTGATAAAGAAAACACATCCTTAGCCTCGTTCCTGCTAATTTGGCCCTGTTTTACTAACTTTTTGCGCCGATTTGGACTTAGAAAAAGTTTCGATTTTGGGAAGAAATAATTTTTTTAAAAACACGGCTGTACTTGTAATTTTTCACTCGCACGACACACGATGGACTTAGAATTATTTCACTCTTGCTGCCCTCTTTGGACTTTGAAAAAGCCGGGCACTGTGGGATTTTGAATTAATCTCACTGGCAATATTTCACTCGGACGACACATTTAGGATTATTTCGCTCATTCTAGCCTCGCTGGACTTTCAATGTTTCACACACTTTTTCTTTGCACCTTTCACTCGCTGTTTCGACCTACAACATTTTTTTTTTCACTTGTAAGACCTTTTGCACTTCAATTATTTTAGCCCATTTCACAAACACTTTTTGAATTAATCACACTGGCAATATTTCGCTCATTCTAGCCTCGCTGGACTTTGAATGTTTCACACACTTTTTCTTTGCACCTTTCACTCGCTGTTTCGACCTACAACATTTTTTTTTCACTTGTATGACCTTATGCACTTCAATTATTTTAGCCCATTTCACAAACACTTTTTGAATTAATCACACTGGCAATATTTCGCTCATTCTAGCCTCGCTGGACTTTGAATGTTTCACACACTTTTTCTTTGCACCTTTCACTCGCTGTTTCGACCTACAACATTTTTTTTTCACTTGTAAGACCTTTTGCACTTCAATTATTTTAGCCCATTTCACAAACACCTTTTGTGCACTTTTTAGACGTGGAATATCACTCGAATTAAGAGGCACTTTCTCACTCGCAGAAAACTTTCTGCACCTAGCACACGAACACGTTTGAACTCGTCGTGCTTCTGGCGTCTTGTCGTAGTGGAAGAGGCTGGAATCACCTGGCGGGGTCCCAGGCTGGTGTTGTGTGTGTTTTCGGACTGTAGATTTAGTTCTGCGAAGTGGACGTAAGCCAGGCGTGGCTCCTGTGATCCCTGAATTCCCGTTGTTCTCCAGGTGCAGGTTGTCGGCCGGTGCGAGTTCTCCCCATCATGGCGCCTTCGGTAGACTTTGCGGTCCTTGTTCTGAACTGCTGAAAAAGAAAGGAAAACATTGTGAGAGTCCGTACGCTACTAATAAAAATAATCTCATATCTAGGAAGTTCCAGTAATTAGTAATTACATAACTTGGGCAGAGTAGCCACGCCGAATTAGCTTTTGGCGGGAAGAATTTCTCGTTGAAAACAAGGAGAAGCGCAGCCCTCGCGTGCGTCCGGCTTGGCCTCTCTAGCCGTTATGTTTCAAACTGTATGGAAGCGATGCGCAATAACACCAGCGCGATGACTCACGATTACGTCACCCTTGGCTACTTCCTTGCAAGTAGCGTTCACCTCTTGGTCGAGGTCATCCGAGCGAGTTTGCACAATGCTTTCTTACGACCAGTGTGCCAAAGATTAACGTCAATCGCAAGATAAACACGACCGTTTGTTAATTAAAGAAAACTGGGCCCAGGAATCCACAAACATGTTCACTTACTTGGCAATGCGTACCCAGGAACATTACTTTTCCTACGCGGCGCCGAACTTCGAGTTTTGGCTCACCTCCAGACCGCACTCCGCGACGGTCTCTCCCTTGGGGGAAACCTTAACACTTTCGCTCGGAGTTGGACTTTGAAAAATTTTTATCGGATGTGAAAAAAAGTTTTTTCATAAAGGTGAAAATTGCATCATTGGTATTCGTTTTATAAAGGAAGCGCATCCCAAGTTCCGTTTTTGCAAGTTTGTCCCTCTTTCACTAGCGCTTTTTACCGATTTGGACTTAGAAAGAGCTTCGATTTTGGGCAAAAATAACTTTTTTAAAAACACGAAATATACATCACAGGCATTCTTTTGGAAGAAGAAACTCTTCCCAAGACTCGTCTTTGCTAATTTGTCCCTCTCTCGCAAGCGATTTGCACCGCAGGTAGTCGTTCCCCCAGGCTGGACTTTGAAGAATTTCGCTCGGAGTTGGACTTTGAAAAATTTTTATCGGACCGAAAAAAGTTTTTTTGATTAATGTGAAACATGCATCTTTGGTATTCGTTAGATAAGGATAACGCATACTAAGTTCCGTTTTTGCTAATTTGTCCTTCTTTCACTGGCGCTTTGCACAGATTTGGACTCAGAAAATTTTTCGATTTTGGGAAAAAATAATTTTTTTAAAAACACGAAATATACATCACAGGCATTCGTTTAGAAGGGGAAACTCGTCCCAATAATCGTTTATGCTAATTTGTCCCTCTTTCACTGGCGCTTTACACCGATTTGGACGTAGAAAAGGTTTCGATTTTGGGCAAAAATAACTTTTTTAGAAACACGAAATATACATCGCAGGCATTCATTTGGAAGAAGAAACTCTTCCCAAGATTCGTCGTTGCTAACTTGTCGCTCTCTCGCAAGAGGTTTGCACCGCAACTGGTCGTTCCCCCATGCTGGACTTTGAAAAATTTCGCTCGGAGTTGGACTTTGAAAAATTGTTATCAGACCGAAAAAAGTTTTTTGATTAATGTGAAACATGCATCCTTGGTATTCGTTAGATAACGGAAACGCATCCTAAGTTCTGTTTTTGCTAATTAGTCCTTCTTTCACTGGCGCTTTGCACAGATTTGGAGTCAGAAAAATTTTCGATTTTTAGTAAAAATTCATTTTTTTAAAAGCACGAAATATACATCACAGGCATGCGCTTAGCAGGGAAAACTCGTCCCAGGAATCGTTTTTGCTAATTTGTCCCTCTTTCACTAGCGGTTTGCACAGAAAGTGAACCTTCCCCCATGCTGGACTTAGATATTTTTCGCTCGGAGTTGGACTTAGAAAAATTTTGATCGAAGTGAAAAAAATGTTTTTTGAAAAAAGTGAAACATGCATGGGTGGCATTCGTTTGATAAGGCAAACACATCCTAAGGTTCGCTTTCGCAAATTTGTCCCTCTTTAAGTGGCAGTTTGCTCCGAAAGTGGTAGTTCTCCCATGGACTACGCGGCTGGACTTAGAAAATTTTCGCTCGGAGTTGGACTTTAACTTTTTTCGGACCGAAAAAAAAGTTTTTTTGAAAAATGTGAAATATGCATCATTGGTGTTCGTTTGATAAAGAAAACACATCTTTAGCCTAGTTTCTGCTAATTTGGCCCTGTTTCATTGACTTTTTGCGCCGATTTGGACTTAGAAAAAGTTTCGATATTTTGCAAAAATAATTTTTTTAAAAACATGAAATATACATCGGAGGCATTCTTTTAGAAAGGGAAACACATCCCAAGAACAATTTTGGCAAATTTCCCCGTTTTTCGATGGCGCGTTGCACCACACCTACAAGACGACAATTGCGGCCCTCGGGCGGCGAGGCCTCAACTGCCGGCATGGTCAGGAGACGAAAGCCCCGGGGACTTAGAAATTTTTCGCTCGGAGTTGGACTTAGAAAAATTTTGATCGAAGTGAAAAAAATGTTTTTTGAAAAAGGTGAAACATGCATCGGTGGCATTCGTTTGATAAGGCAAACAGATCCTAAGCTTCGCTTTTGCAAATTTGTCCCCCTTTAAGTAGCACTTTGCTCCGAAAGTGGTAGTTCTCCCATGTACTACGCGGCTGGACTTAGAAAATTTTCGCTCGGAGTTGGACTTTAACTTTTTTCGGACCGAAAAAAAGTTTTTTTGAAAAATGTGAAATATGCATCATTGGTGTTCGTTTGATAAAGGAAACACATCCTTAGCCTCGTTGCTGCTAATTTGGCCCTGTTTCATTGACTTTTGGCTCCGATTTGGACTTAGAAAAAGTTTCGATATTTTGCAAAAATAATTTTTTTAAAAACATGAAATATACATCGGAGGCATTCTTTTAGAAAGGGAAACACACCCCAAGAACGATTTTGGCAAATTTCCCCGTTTTTCGATGGCGCGTTGCACCACACCTACAAGACGACAATTCCGGCCCCCGGGCGGCGAGGCCTCAACTGCCGGCATGGTCAGGAGACGAAAGCCCCGGGGACTTAGAAATTTTTCGCTCGGAGTTGGACTTAGTAAAATTTTGATCGAAGTGAAAAAAATGTTTTTTGAAAAAGGTGAAACATGCATCGGTGGCATTCGTTTGATAAGGCAAACAGATCCTAAGGTTCGCTTTTGCAAATTTGTCCCCCTTTAAGTAGCACTTTGCTCCGAAAGTGGTAGTTTGCCCATGTACTACGCGGCTGGACTTAGAAAATTTTCGCTCGGAGGTGGACTTTAACTTTTTTCGGACCGAAAAAAAGTTTTTTTCAAAAATGTGAAATATGCATCATTGGTGTTCGTTTGATAAAGAAAACGCATCCTTAGCCTCGTTTTTGCTAATTTGGCCCTGTTTCATTGACTTTTTGCGCCGATTTGGACTTAGAAAAAGTTTCTATATTTTGCAAAAATAATTTTTTTAAAAACATGAAATATACATCGGAGGCATTCTTTTAGAAAGGGAAAAACATCCCAAGAACAATTTTGGCAAATTTCCCCGTTTTTCGATGGCGCGTTGCACCACACCTACAAGACGACAATTCCGGCCCTCGGGCGGCGAGGCCTCAACTGCCGGCATGGTCAGGAGACGAAAGCCCCGGGGACTTAGAAATTTTTCGCTCGGAGTTGGACTTAGAAAAATTTTGATCGAAGTGAAAAAAATGTTTTTTGAAAAAGGTGAAACATGCATCGGTGGCATTCGTTTGATAAGGCAAACAGATCCTAAGGTTCGCTTTTGCAAATTTGTCCCCCTTTAAGTAGCACTTTGCTCCGAAAGTGGTAGTTTGCCCATGTACTACGCGGCTGGACTTAGAAAATTTTCGCTCGGAGTTGGACTTTAACTTTTTTCGGACCGAAAAAAAGTTTTTCTGAAAAATGTGAAATATGCATCAATGGTGTTCGTTTGATAAAGAAAACACATCGTTAGCCTCGTTCCTGCTAATTTGGCCCTGTTTCATTGACTTTTTGCGCCGATTTGGACTTAGAAAAAGTTTCGATATTTTGCAAAAATAATTTTTTTAAAAACATGAAATATACATCGGAGGCATTCTTTTAGAAAGGGAAACACATCCCAAGAACAATTTTGGCAAATTTCCCCGTTTTTCGATGGCGCGTTGCACCACACCTACAAGACGACAATTCCGGCCCTCGGGCGGCGAGGCCTCAACTGCCGGCATGGTCAGGAGACGAAAGCCCCGGGGACTTAGAAATTTTTCGCTCGGAGTTGGACTTAGTAAAATTTTGATCGAAGTGAAAAAAAAGTTTTTTGAAAAAGGTGAAACATGCATCGGTGGCATTCGTTTGATAAGGCAAACAGATCCTAAGGTTCGCTTTTGCAAATTTGTCCCCCTTTAAGTAGCACTTTGCTCCGAAAGTGGTAGTTTGCCCATGTACTACGCGGCTGGACTTAGAAAATTTTCGCTCGGAGGTGGACTTTAACTTTTTTCGGACCGAAAAAAAGTTTTTTTCAAAAATGTGAAATATGCATCATTGGTGTTCGTTTGATAAAGAAAACGCATCCTTAGCCTCGTTTTTGCTAATTTGGCCCTGTTTCATTGACTTTTTGCGCCGATTTGGACTTAGAAAAAGTTTCTATATTTTGCAAAAATAATTTTTTTAAAAACATGAAATATACATCGGAGGCATTCTTTTAGAAAGGGAAAAACATCCCAAGAACAATTTTGGCAAATTTCCCCGTTTTTCGATGGCGCGTTGCACCACACCTACAAGACGACAATTCCGGCCCTCGGGCGGCGAGGCCTCAACTGCCGGCATGGTCAGGAGACGAAAGCCCCGGGGACTTAGAAATTTTTCGCTCGGAGTTGGACTTAGAAAAATTTTGATCGAAGTGAAAAAAATGTTTTTTGAAAAAGGTGAAACATGCATCGGTGGCATTTGTTTGATAAGGCAAACAGATCCTAAGGTTCGCTTTTGCAAATTTGTCCCCCTTTAAGTAGCACTTTGCTCCGAAAGTGGTAGTTTGCCCATGTACTACGCGGCTGGACTTAGAAAATTTTCGCTCGGAGTTGGACTTTAACTTTTTTCGGACCGAAAAAAAGTTTTTCTGAAAAATGTGAAATATGCATCAATGGTGTTCGTTTGATAAAGAAAACACATCGTTAGCCTCGTTCCTGCTAATTTGGCCCTGTTTCATTGACTTTTTGCGCCGATTTGGACTTAGAAAAAGTTTCGATATTTTGCAAAAATAATTTTTTTAAAAACATGAAATATACATCGGAGGCATTCTTTTAGAAAGGGAAACACATCCCAAGAACAATTTTGGCAAATTTCCCCGTTTTTCGATGGCGCGTTGCACCACACCTACAAGACGACAATTCCGGCCCTCGGGCGGCGAGGCCTCAACTGCCGGCATGGTGAGGAGACGAAAGCCCCGGGGACTTGGAAATTTTTCGCTCGGAGTTGGACTTAGAAAAATTTTGATCGAAGTGAAAAAAATGTTTTTCGAAAAAGGTGAAACATGCATCGGTGGCATTCGTTTGATAAGGCAAACAGATCCTAAGGTTCGCTTTTGCAAATTTGTCCCCCTTTAAGTAGCACTTTGCTCCGAAAGTGGTAGTTTGCCCATGTACTACGCGGCTGGACTTAGAAAATTTTCGCTCGGAGTTGGACTTTAACTTTTTTCGGACCGAAAAAAAGTTTTTCTGAAAAATGTGAAATATGCATCAATGGTGTTCGTTTGATAAAGAAAACACATCGTTAGCCTCGTTCCTGCTAATTTGGCCCTGTTTCATTGACTTTTTGCGCCGATTTGGACTTAGAAAAAGTTTCGATATTTTGCAAAAATAATTTTTTTAAAAACATGAAATATACATCGGAGGCATTCTTTTAGAAAGGGAAACACATCCCAAGAACAATTTTGGCAAATTTCCCCGTTTTTCGATGGCGCGTTGCACCACACCTACAAGACGACAATTCCGGCCCTCGGGCGGCGAGGCCTCAACTGCCGGCATGGTCAGGAGACGAAAGCCCCGGGGACTTAGAAATTTTTCGCTCGGAGTTGGACTTAGAAAAATTTTGATCGAAGTGAAAAAAATGTTTTTTGAAAAAGGTGAAACATGCATCGGTGGCATTCGTTTGATAAGGCAAACAGATCCTAAGGTTCGCTTTTGCAAATTTGTCCCCCTTTAAGTAGCACTTTGCTCCGAAAGTGGTAGTTTGCCCATGTACTACGCGGCTGGACTTAGAAAATTTTCGCTCGGAGTTGGACTTTAACTTTTTTCGGACCGAAAAAAAGTTTTTCTGAAAAATGTGAAATATGCATCAATGGTGTTCGTTTGATAAAGAAAACACATCGTTAGCCTCGTTCCTGCTAATTTGGCCCTGTTTCATTGACTTTTTGCGCCGATTTGGACTTAGAAAAAGTTTCGATATTTTGCAAAAATAATTTTTTTAAAAACATGAAATATACATCGGAGGCATTCTTTTAGAAAGGGAAACACATCCCAAGAACAATTTTGGCAAATTTCCCCGTTTTTCGATGGCGCGTTGCACCACACCTACAAGACGACAATTCCGGCCCTCGGGCGGCGAGGCCTCAACTGCCGGCATGGTCAGGAGACGAAAGCCCCGGGGACTTAGAAATTTTTCGCTCGGAGTTGGACTTAGAAAAATTTTGATCGAAGTGAAAAAAATGTTTTTTGAAAAAGGTGAAACATGCATCGGTGGCATTCGTTTGATAAGGCAAACAGATCCTAAGGTTCGCTTTTGCAAATTTGTCCCCCTTTAAGTAGCACTTTGCTCCGAAAGTGGTAGTTTGCCCATGTACTACGCGGCTGGACTTAGAAAATTTTCGCTCGGAGTTGGACTTTAACTTTTTTCGGACCGAAAAAAAGTTTTTCTGAAAAATGTGAAATATGCATCAATGGTGTTCGTTTGATAAAGAAAACACATCGTTAGCCTCGTTCCTGCTAATTTGGCCCTGTTTCATTGACTTTTTGCGCCGATTTGGACTTAGAAAAAGTTTCGATATTTTGCAAAAATAATTTTTTTAAAAACATGAAATATACATCGGAGGCATTCTTTTAGAAAGGGAAACACATCCCAAGAACAATTTTGGCAAATTTCCCCGTTTTTCGATGGCGCGTTGCACCACACCTACAAGACGACAATTCCGGCCCTCGGGCGGCGAGGCCTCAACTGCCGGCATGGTCAGGAGACGAAAGCCCCGGGGACTTAGAAATTTTTCGCTCGGAGTTGGACTTAGAAAAATTTTGATCGAAGTGAAAAAAATGTTTTTTGAAAAAGGTGAAACATGCATCGGTGGCATTCGTTTGATAAGGCAAACAGATCCTAAGGTTCGCTTTTGCAAATTTGTCCCCCTTTAAGTAGCACTTTGCTCCGAAAGTGGTAGTTTGCCCATGTACTACGCGGCTGGACTTAGAAAATTTTCGCTCGGAGTTGGACTTTAACTTTTTTCGGACCGAAAAAAAGTTTTTCTGAAAAATGTGAAATATGCATCAATGGTGTTCGTTTGATAAAGAAAACACATCGTTAGCCTCGTTCCTGCTAATTTGGCCCTGTTTCATTGACTTTTTGCGCCGATTTGGACTTAGAAAAAGTTTCGATATTTTGCAAAAATAATTTTTTTAAAAACATGAAATATACATCGGAGGCATTCTTTTAGAAAGGGAAACACATCCCAAGAACAATTTTGGCAAATTTCCCCGTTTTTCGATGGCGCGTTGCCCCACACCTACAAGACGACAATTCCGGCCCTCGGGCGGCGAGGCCTCAACTGCCGGCATGGTCAGGAGACGAAAGCCCCGGGGACTTAGAAATTTTTCGCTCGGAGTTGGACTTAGAAAAATTTTGATCGAAGTGAAAAAAATGTTTTTTGAAAAAGGTGAAACATGCATCGGTGGCATTCGTTTGATAAGGCAAACAGATCCTAAGGTTCGCTTTTGCAAATTTGTCCCCCTTTAAGTAGCACTTTGCTCCGAAAGTGGTAGTTTGCCCATGTACTACGCGGCTGGACTTAGAAAATTTTCGCTCGGAGTTGGACTTTAACTTTTTTCGGACCGAAAAAAAGTTTTTCTGAAAAATGTGAAATATGCATCAATGGTGTTCGTTTGATAAAGAAAACACATCGTTAGCCTCGTTCCTGCTAATTTGGCCCTGTTTCATTGACTTTTTGCGCCGATTTGGACTTAGAAAAAGTTTCGATATTTTGCAAAAATAATTTTTTTAAAAACATGAAATATACATCGGAGGCATTCTTTTAGAAAGGGAAACACATCCCAAGAACAATTTTGGCAAATTTCCCCGTTTTTCGATGGCGCGTTGCCCCACACCTACAAGACGACAATTCCGGCCCTCGGGCGGCGAGGCCTCAACTGCCGGCATGGTCAGGAGACGAAAGCCCCGGGGACTTAGAAATTTTTCGCTCGGAGTTGGACTTAGAAAAATTTTGATCGAAGTGAAAAAAAATGTTTTTTGAAAAAGGTGAAACATGCATCGGTGGCATTCGTTTGATAAGGCAAACAGATCCTAAGGTTCGCTTTTGCAAATTTGTCCCCCTTTAAGTAGCACTTTGCTCCGAAAGTGGTAGTTTGCCCATGTACTACGCGGCTGGACTTAGAAAATTTTCGCTCGGAGGTGGACTTTAACTTTTTTCGGACCGAAAAAAAGTTTTTTTCAAAAATGTGAAATATGCATCATTGGTGTTCGTTTGATAAAGAAAACACATCCTTAGCCTCGTTTTTGCTAAGTTGTCCCTGTTTCATTAGGCCGATTGGACTTAGAAAAAGTTTCGATATTTTGCAAAAATAATTTTTTTAAAAACATGAGATATACATCGGAGGCATTCTTTTAGAAAGGGAAACACATCCCAAGAACGATTTTGGCAAATTTCCCCGTTTTTCGATGGCGCGTTGCACCGAGCCGGGAAAACGACCTTTCCGGCCCTCGGGCGGCGAGGCCTCAACTGCCGGCATGGTTCCGAGGCAAACTCCCGGGGGACTTAGAAAAATTTTTGTCTCCGGAAAAAAATAATTTTTTAGGAATATGAAAAACATATGTACGGCATGCCGTCTTAATGGCAAGACCTTCGTGGTGTGTATCTTTGTAAATTTCGTGTTATATACGGAGATATAAGCAGAGTGTTTTGAGGCCCTGTTTAGATGTGTTACGGCAGCGGCCGGCAGCCTCTCGCCAGCCGCGCTCGCTCCGGCCGGCCGGCCGTGCCGCTCGGGAGGCGTGCAGCATCGTGGTTTGGGGCGTCTAGGCTATATGTAAGAGGGACGGATCTGAAGGTAGAGCTAGGCGCCCTCTCCTAGAATGACTCAAGTAAGGAAGGCAAGGATTTTGACGGTGAATCTAGGTGCCTTACCACTAGTGGTGACTATATGCGGAGCATAGTGCACCAAGAATTGACGGAAAACATGGTAGTTGTCGCTCCGTGCTATCAACAACTTCACAGCTAT
>JAUKNK010000376.1:0-10000 GCA_030765055.1 Mantis religiosa | reverse complement strand
ATTTTTCACACACTTTTTCTTTGCACCTTTCACTCGCTGTTTCGGCCTACAACATTTTTTTTTTCACTTGTATGACCTTTTGCACTTCAATTATTTTAGCCCATTTCACAAACACTTTTTGAATTAATCACACTGGCAATATTTCGCTCATTCTAGCCTCGCTGGACTTTGAATGTTTCACACACTTTTTCTTGCAACCTTTCACTCGCTGTTTCGACCTACAACTTTTTTTTTTCACTTTGTAAGACCTTTTGCACTTCAATTATTTTAGCCCATTTCACAAACACTTTTTGAATTAATCACACTGGCAATATTTCGCTCATTCTAGCCTCGCTGGACTTTGAATTTTTCACACACTTTTTCTTTGCACCTTTCACTCGCTGTTTCGACCTACAACATTTTTTTTCACTTGTATGACCTTTTGCACTTCAATTATTTTAGCCCCATTTCACAAACACTTTTTGAATTAATCACACTAGGCAATATTTCGCTCATTCTAGCCTCGCTGGACTTTGAATGTTTCACACACTTTTTCTTTGCACCTTTCACTCGCTGTTTCGACCTACAACATTTTTTTTTCACTTGTATGACCTTTTGCACCTCAATTATTTTAGCCCATTTCCCAAACACTTTTGAATTAATCACACTGGCAATATTTCGCTCATTCTAGCCTCGCTGGACTTTGAATGTTTCACACACTTTTTCTTTGCACCTTTCACTCGCTGTTTCGACCTACAACATTTTTTTTCACTTGTAAGACCTTTTGCACTTCAATTATTTTAGCCCATTTCACAAACACTTTTTGAATTAATCACACTGGCAATATTTCGCTCATTCTAGCCTCGCTGGACTTTTAATGTTTCACACACTTTTTGTTTGCACCTTCACTCGCTGTTTCGATCTACAACATTTTGTTTTTTTCACTTGTACGACCTTTTGCACTTCAATTATTTTAGCCCATTTCACAAACACTTTTTGTGCGCGTTTATAGACGTGTAACATCACTCGCACCACTAGAGGCACTTTCTCACTCCGCTCTGTTTCGACCTAGAACATTTCCATTTCACTTGTATGACCTTTTGCACTTGTGGGCGCATTCATTATTTGCCGCTTTTCCGAACTTTGGCACTTTAATCACTTTTTTAGACGTGGAATATAACTCGACTTCAGAGGCACTCTCTCACTCGCTCTGTTCGACCTAGAACATTTCCATTTCACTTGTATGACCTTTTGCACTTGTGGGCGCATTCATTATTTGCTCTTTTCCGAACTTTGGCACTTTAGTCATTTTTTAGACGTGGAATATCACTCGAATTCAGAGGCACTCTCTCACTCGCTCTGTTTCGAACTAGAACATTTCCATTTCACTGTATGACCTTTTGCACTTGTGGGCGCATTCATTATCTGCTCTTTTCCGAACTTTGGCACTTTAATCATTTTTTTAGACGTGGAACATCACTCGAATTCAGAGGCACTTTCTCCACTCGCTCTTTCTGTAGCCACAACATCTTACAAGACGTGTATAACATTTTTCACCCGATTTTCGACGCCCAATCTCACCTCTATCATTTTTTGGCCTTTCCGGGCTCCTATAACTTTCCTAGCATCCTAGAGATGGCACACGCATACTTTATGCACCTAGCACACGAACACGTTTGAACTCGTCGTGCTTCTGGCGTCTTGTCGGGGTGGAGAGGCTCGGAGTCATCTGTCGGGGTCCCAGGCTGGTGTTGTGTGTGTTTTCGGACTGTAGATTTAGTTCTGCGCAGTGGACGTAGGCCAGGCATGGCTCCTGTGATCCCCCGAATTTCCATAATTCCCCAGGTGCAGGTTGTCGGCCCGGGCGACTTCTCCCCATCATGGCGCCTTCGGTAGACTTTGCGGTCCTCGTTCTGAACTGCTGAAAAAGAAAGGAAAACATTGTGAGAGTCCGTACGCTACTAATAAAATAGTCTCGTGTCTAGGAAGGAAGTTCCAGTAATTAGTTATTACTTAACTAACGTGCCACGCCCATATTAGCTTTTGGCGGGAAGAATTTCTCAGCGCGTTACGTCGGCTGCCTTCCTCCTCTTGCCTCCTCCCTCTGCTAACTCCGGCTGCCGTCCTCGTGCCGAACTGCTGTAAAAAAGGGAAAACATTGTGAGAGTCCGTACGCTACTAATAAAAATTAGTCTCTTATCTAGGAAGGAAGTTCCAGTAATTAGTAATTACATAACTTTGGTAAACAAGCCACGCCGAATTAGCTTTTTAGCGGGCAGAATTTCTCGGCATGTTACGTCGGCTGCTTCTGAGCTCTCAGCACTCTCCTCCTCTCGCCTCCTTTCTCTCCTAACTCAAACAAAGTGAAAGACAAAGTGAAAAGAACGAGAAACGCAGCCCTGGCGTCCGTACGCGGTCGGCTGCCTGGGCCCGTTATAATTCAAACTGATTGATCACGTGACCGCTGGATGGAAGCCATCACACCAGAGCGATGACTCAGGATTACGTCACCCTTGGCTACTTCCTTGCAAGTAGCGTTCACCTCTTGGTCGAGGTCATCCGAGCGAGTTTGCACAATGCATTCTTACGACCAGTGTGCCACAGATTAACGTCGATCGCAAGTTAAACACGACCGTTTGTTAATTAAAGAAAACTGGGCCCTGAATCCCCAAACATGTTCGCTTGCTTGGCAATGCGTACGCAGAAACATTACTTTTCCTACGAGGCGCCGAACTTCGAGTTTTAGCTCACCTCCACCTAGCACTCCGCGACCGTCTCTCCGGACCCTCCCTTGGGGGAAACCTTAACACTTGGCGCAAGAGAGGCCGGGGAGGGGTAATGCAATACTAGTTACCCTACCTGGGGCCGAACTTCGAGTTTTAGCTCACCTCCACGTAGCACTCCGCGTAGCGTAGCTCTCCGTACCCTCCCTTGCGGGGAAACCTTAACACTCGAAAGCTTTTCGTTTAATTATGGAGGTTTCTAAACAGTTATTCTAGCATCCAAACTAGACTCGGCGAGGTCCGGCTTTTGGCACTCAACTGCCCCTGGTGTGTGTTTTCGAAACTACTGTCACTTGATCGATTGTCGTAATTGGCGCGGTGACGACAGGTGGCGGCCCCGATCGACTAATGGCGGGTGGTGGACCAATGACAATGACTGTAGCAAATCGTTCCCACCTCCTGCCGCCATTGAAAACGGTCTCTGCCGCCAATGGGGTGAGCTCTTGCTCGAGACGGAAGACTGGCAATTATTTAAGGTGTGCCGAATGTATGTAGCAAATAGCAGAGTATGCCTATGTTTGCCTGTTCCATTTATTATACATGCACTCTAAGCAACTATATTCTGCATTTTCAACATATTTTACGTCTTGACATTCGGGAGCTGCTCTCGAAAAGGCTAAATCGATAATAGCACGGCTAAAATAATCCTGTGGTAATTTGAATAATTAAGCATTGCCCAAACTTCACCTCTTTGAAATATCTGAAGGAGTGGGGAGGTCGGCCAAAGCAGTATCTGGAATCTCAATTAGTGCATGTGCTTCCCGCACTTCATTTACTGCAAACGTCCTTTATAAATGTTAACGATCTTAAAGACTGCAATTAAGGTTAGGGGTAAATGTGCCGAGCTATATTTGAGCACAAGTGAGTGAAAAAAAGTTTTTTCATAAATGTGAAACATGCTTCATTGGTATTCGTTTAATAAAGGAAACGCAGTGTGCCAAAGGTTAACGTCAATCGCAAGTTAAACACGACCGTTTGTTAATTAAAGAAAACTGGGCCCAGGAATCCCCAAACATGTTCACCTGCTTGGCAATGTGTACGCAGCAACATTACTTTTCCTACGAGGCGCCGAACTTCGAGTTTTAGCTCACCTCCACCTAGCACTCCGCGACCGTCTCTCCGTACCCTCCCTTGGGGGAAACCTTAACACTTGGGCGCAAAGGAGGTCGGGGAGGGGTGATGCAATAAAAGTTAACCTACCTGAGGCCGAGCTTCGAGTTTTAGCTCACCTCCACTTAGCACTCCGCGACCGTCTCTCCGTACCCTCCCTTGGGGAAACCTTAACACTTGGCGCAAAGGAGGTCGGGGAGGGGTGATGCAATAAAAGTTACCTACCTGAGGCCGAGCTTCGAGTTTTAGCTCACCTCCACGTAGCACTCCGCGACGGTCTCTCCGTACCCTCCGTTGGGGGAAACCTTAACGCTTGGGCGCAAGAAAGCCGGGGAGTGGTAATGCAATACTAGCTACCCTACCTGGGGCCGAACTTCGAGTTTTAGCTCACCTCCACCTAGCACTCCGCGACCGTCTCTCCGGACCCTCCCTTGGGGGAAACCTTAACACTTGGGCGCAAGAGAGGCCGGGGAGGGGTAATGCAATACTAGTTACCCTACCTGGGGCCGAACTTCGAGTTTTAGCTCACCTCCACGTAGCACTCCGCGTAGCGTAGCTCTCCGTACCCTCCCTTGCGGGGAAACCTTAACACTCGAAGCTTTTCGTTAATTATGGAGGTTTCTAAACATTATTCTAGCATCCAAACTAGACTCGGGCGAGGTCCGGCTTTTGGCACTCAACTGCCCCTGTGTGTGTTTTCGAAACTACTGTCACTTGATCGATTGTCGTAATTGGCGCCGGTGACGACAGGTGGCGGCCCGATCGACTAATGGCGGGTGGTGGACCAATGACAATGACTGTAGCAAATCGTTCCCACCTCCTGCCGCCATTGAAAACGGTCTCTGCCGACCAATGGGGTGAGCTCTTGCTCGAGACGGAAGACTGGCAATTATTTAAGGTGTGCCGAATGTATGTAGCAAATAGCAGAGTATGCCTATGTTTGCCTGTTCCATTTATTATACATGCACTCTAAGCAACTATATTCTGCATTTTCAACATATTTTACGTCTTGACATTCGGGAGCTGCTCTCGAAAAGGCTAAATCGATAATAGCACGGCTAAAATAATCCTGTGGTAATTTGAATAATTAAGCATTGCCCAAACTTCACCTCTTTGAAATATCTGAGGGAGTGGGGAGGTCGGCCAAAGCAGTATCTGAATCTCAATTAGTGCATGTGCTTCCCGCACTACATTTACTGCAAACGTCCTTTATAAATGTTAACGATCTTAAAGACTGCAATTAAGGTTAGGGGTAAATGTGCCGAGCTATATTTGAGCACAAGTGAGTGAAAAAAAGTTTTTTTCATAAATGTGAAACATGCTTCATTGGTATTCGTTTAATAAAGGAAACGCAGTGTGCCAAAGGTTAACGTCAATCGCAAGTTAAACACGACCGTTTGTGAATTAAAGAAAACTGGGCCCAGGAATCCCCAAACATGTTCACCTGCTTGGCAATGTGTACGCAGCAACATTACTTTTCCTACGAGCGCCGAACTTCGAGTTTTAGCTCACCTCCACCTAGCACTCCGCGGCCGTCTCTCCGTACCCTCCCTTGGGGGAAACCTTAACACTTGGGCGCAAAGGAGGTCGGGGAGGGGTGATGCAATAAAAGTTAACCTACCTGAGGCCGAGCTTCGAGTTTTAGCTCACCTCCACTTAGCACTCCGCGACCGTCTCTCCGTACCCTCCCTTGGGGGAAACCTTAACACTTGGGCGCAAAGGAGGTCGGGGAGGGGTGATGCAATAAAAGTTAACCTACCTGAGGCCGAGCTTCGAGTTTTAGCTCACCTCCACGTAGCACTCCGCGACGGTCTCTCCGTACCTACGTTGGGGGAAACCTTAACGCTTGGGCGCAAGAGAGCCGGGAGTGGTAATGCAATACTAGCTACCCTACCTGGGCCGAACTTCGAGTTTTAGCTCACCTCCACCTAGCACTCCGCGACGGTCTCTCCGTACCCTCCGTTGGGGAAACCTTAACGCTTGGGCGCAAGAGAGCCGGGGAGTGGTAATGCAATACTAGTTACCCTACCTGGGGCCGAGCTTCGAGTTTTAGCTCACCTCCACGTAGCACTCCGCGACGGTCTCTCCGTACCCTCCGTTGGGGGAAACCTTAACGCTTGGGCGCAAGAGAGCCGGGGAGTGGTAATGCAATACTAGCTACCCTACCTGGGCCGAACTTCGAGTTTTAGCTCACCTCCACGTAGCACTCCGCGACGGTCTCTCCGCACCCTCTCTTGCGGGGAAACCTTAACACTCGAAGCTTTTCGTTAATTATGGAGGTTTCTAAACATTATTCTAGCATCCAAACTAGACTCGGGCGAGGTCCGGCTTTTGGCACTCAACTGCCCTGGTGTGTGTTTTCGAAACTACTGTCACTTGATCGATTGTCGTAATTGGCGCCGGTGACGACAGGTGGCGGCCCGATCGACTAATGGCGGGTGGTGACCAATGACAATGACTGTAGCAAATCGTTCCCACCCTCCTGCCGCCATTGAAAACGGTCTCTGCCGACCAATGGGGTGAGCTCTTGCTCGAGACGGAAGACTGGCAATTATTTAAGGTGTGCCGAATGTATGTAGCAAATAGCAGAGTATGCCTATGTTTGCCTGTTCCATTTATTATACATGCACTCTAAGCAACTATATTCTGCATTTTCAACATATTTTACGTCTTGACATTCGGGAGCTGCTCTCGAAAAGGCTAAATCGATAATAGCACGGGCTAAAATAATCCTGTGGTAATTTGAATAATTAAGCATTGCCCAAACTTCACCTCTTTGAAATATCTGAAGGAGTGGGGAGGTCGGCCAAAGCAGTATCTGGAATCTCAATTAGTGCATGTGCTTCCCGCACTTCATTTACTGCAAACGTCCTTTATAAATGTTAACGATCTTAAAGACTGCAATTAAGGTTAGGGTAAATGTGCCGAGCTATATTTGAGCACAAGTGAGTGAAAAAAAGTTTTTTTCATAAATGTGAAACATGCTTCATTGGTATTCGTTTAATAAAGGAAACGCAGTGTGCCAAGAGTTAACGTCAATCGCAAGTTAAAACACGACCGTTTGTTAATTAAAGAAAACTGGGCCCAGGAATCCCCAAACATGTTCACCTGCTTGGCAATGTGTACGCAGCAACATTACTTTTCCTACGAGGCGCCGAACTTCGAGTTTTAGCTCACCTCCACCTAGCACTCCGCGACCGTCTCTCCGTACCCTCCCTTGGGGGAAACCTTAACACTTGGGCGCAAAGGAGGTCGGGGAGGGGTGATGCAATAAAAGTTAACCTACCTGAGGCCGAGCTTCGAGTTTTAGCTCACCTCCACTTAGCACTCCGCGACCGTCTCTCCGTACCTCCCTTGGGGAAACCTTAACACTTGGGCGCAAAGGAGGTCGGGGAGGGTGATGCAATAAAAGTTAACCTACCTGAGGCCGAGCTTCGAGTTTTAGCTCACCTCCACGTAGCACTCCGCGACGGTCTCTCCGTACCCTCCGTTGGGGGAAACCTTAACGCTTGGGCGCAAGAAAGCCGGGGAGTGGTAATGCAATACTAGCTACCCTACCTGGGGCCGAACTTCGAGTTTTAGCTCACCTCCACCTAGCACTCCGCGACCGTCTCTCCGGACCCTCCCTTGGGGGAAACCTTAACACTTGGGCGCAAGAGAGGCCGGGGAGGGGTAATGCAATACTAGTTACCCTACCTGGGGCCGAACTTCGAGTTTTAGCTCACCTCCACGTAGCACTCCGCGTAGCGTAGCTCTCCGTACCCTCCCTTGCGGGGAAACCTTAACACTCGAAGCTTTTCGTTAATTATGGAGGTTTCTAAACATTATTCTAGCATCCAAACTAGACTCGGGCGAGTCCGGCTTTTGGCACTCAACTGCCCCTGGGTGTGTGTTTTCGAAACTACTGTCACTTGATCGATTGTCGTAATTGGCGCCGGTGACGACAGGTGGCGGCCCCGATCGACTAATGGCGGGTGGTGGACCAATGACAATGACTGTAGCAAATCGTTCCCACCTCCTGCCGCCATTGAAAACGGTCTCTGCCGACCAATGGGGTGAGCTCTTGCTCGAGACGGAAGACTGGCAATTATTTAAGGTGTGCCGAATGTATGTAGCAAATAGCAGAGTATGCCTATGTTTGCCTGTTCCATTTATTATACATGCACTCTAAGCAACTATATTCTGCATTTTCAACATATTTTACGTCTTGACATTCGGGAGCTGCTCTCGAAAAGGCTAAATCGATAATAGCACGGCTAAAATAATCCTGTGGTAATTTGAATAATTAAGCATTGCCCAAACTTCACCTCTTTGAAATATCTGAGGGAGTGGGAGGTCGGCCAAAGCAGTATCTGGAATCTCAATTAGTGCATGTGCTTCCCGCACTACATTTACTGCAAACGTCCTTTATAAATGTTAACGATCTTAAAGACTGCAATTAAGGTTAGGGGTAAATGTGCCGAGCTATATTTGAGCACAAGTGAGTGAAAAAAAGTTTTTTTTCATAAATGTGAAACATGCTTCATTGGTATTCGTTTAATAAAGGAAACGCAGTGTGCCAAAGGTTAACGTCAATCGCAAGTTAAACACGACCGTTGTGAATTAAAGAAAACTGGGCCCAGGAATCCCCAAACATGTTCACCTGCTTGGCAATGTGTACGCAGCAACATTACTTTTCCTACGAGGCGCCGAACTTCGAGTTTTAGCTCACCTCCACCTAGCACTCCGCGGCCGTCTCTCCGTACCCTCCCTTGGGGGAAACCTTAACACTTGGGCGCAAAGGAGGTCGGGGAGGGGTGATGCAATAAAAAGTTAACCTACCTGAGGCCGAGCTTCGAGTTTTAGCTCACCTCCACTTAGCACTCCGCGACCGTCTCTCCGTACCCTCCCTTGGGGGAAACCTTAACACTTGGGCGCAAGGAGGTCGGGGAGGGGTGATGCAATAAAAGTTAACCTACCTGAGGCCGAGCTTCGAGTTTTAGCTCACCTCCACGTAGCACTCCGCGACGGTCTCTCCGTACCCTACGTTGGGGGAAACCTTAACGCTTGGCGCAAGAGAGCCGGGGAGTGGTAATGCAATACTAGCTACCCTACCTGGGGCCGAACTTCGAGTTTTAGCTCACCTCCACCTAGCACTCCGCGACGGTCTCTCCGTACCCTCCGTTGGGGGAAACCTTAACGCTTGGGCGCAAGAGAGCCGGGGAGTGGTAATGCAATACTAGTTACCCTACCTGGGGCCGAGCTTCGAGTTTTAGCTCACCTCCACGTAGCACTCCGCGACGGTCTCTCCGTACCCTCCGTTGGGGGAAACCTTAACGCTTGGGCGCAAGAGAGCCGGGGAGTGGTAATGCAATACTAGCTACCCTACCTGGGGCCCGAACTTCGAGTTTTAGCTCACCTCCACGTAGCACTCCGCGACGGTCTCTCCGCACCCCTCTCTTGCGGGGAAACCTTAACACTCGAAGCTTTTCGTTAATTATGGAGGTTCTAAACATTATTCTAGCATCCAAACTAGACTCGGGCGAGGTCCGGCTTTTGGCACTCAACTGCCCCTGGTGTGTGTTTTCGAAACTACTGTCACTTGATCGATTGTCGTAATTGGCGCCGGTGACGACAGGTGGCGGCCCGATCGACTAATGGCGGGTGGTGGACCAATGACAATGACTGTAGCAAATCGTTCCCACCTCTGCCGCCATTGAAAACGGTCTCTGCCGACCAATGGGGTGAGCTCTTGCTCGAGACGGAAGACTGGCAATTATTTAAGGTGTGCCGAATGTATGTAGCAAATAGCAGAGTATGCCTATGTTTGCCTGTTCCATTTATTATACATGCACTCTAAGCAACTATATTCTGCATTTTCAACATATTTTACGTCTTGACATTCGGAGCTGCTCTCGAAAAGGCTAAATCGATAATAGCACGGCTAAAATAATCCTGTGGTAATTTGAATAATTAAGCATTGCCCAAACTTCACCTCTTTGAAATATCTGAAGGAGTGGGGAGGTCGGCCAAAGCAGTATCTGGAATCTCAATTAGTGCATGTGCCTTCCCGCACTTCATTTACTGCAAACGTCCTTTATAAATGTTAACGATCTTAAAGACTGCAATTAAGGTTAGGGGTAAATGTG